>VYZV01030342.1:59068-69702 GCA_013401275.1 Pandion haliaetus | reverse complement strand
CCCCTCCTCATCTCCCCTGCCTGTCCTTCCTGAACAGCCTGTGACATCTTTCTGGACGCAGCCTTTCCTTGAAGAGGCTGACACAGCTCTCTGACCGAAAGGTCATGGGTTTGTTTTACGTTGCAGATGTGAGTACCGTGATGATCCAGCCTTCTGTTTTCCAAAGCTGTATTAAACCAGTGTGGCCCAGCCTACGTTACTGCTTACTCAGACTGTTCTAAGAATTCAAACAATTAGCTGTAGATAATATCACCTAATTCCACTGTGAAATGAAAGAGAATGTGTGGTCAAAAACCTCCTGACAAGAGCTGTTTTGCTTCAAATAATGCAAATGAAGCATCCTAACCCAGTGAGCAGGGAGCTTTTCTCCTTTAGGCACAGGTCTTTGTTCCCTTTTCTGACAGACTGCATATCCTTTCATCTCTGTGATTAGTAGAGCTACTGCTACGGTCAGTCTGAAATGGTAAGTGTACATCTAACTGATGTTGGTCTCTCTTGCATTTAGGAAGTCTCTGCACAAGCATGTTTAGCTGTCTTTGTCTGGGCTTGTTAATGGTCTGTAACAAGCTACTGTAAATTAATTTGCAGATCACTGCTTACTACAGTCCCTTTGTCAGAGATGTGAGGAAGAACTAATATCTCTGCATAATAGAAGTTCTAAATGTATTGCAGGAGAGNGGCAAGTGGTGTCTTTAATATGATCTCTCTCATAATTACTTTGAGAAAACAGAAGTTGGATTCTATTAGTTCATCATGGGTTTTTTGGTGAGTCTTAGTGAGAAAGTATCTGTATCCTAAAGCCAGTTTTGCAGACCTCTGTTTGTCTATTTAAAAAGTCATCTATTGAGATTATACTGTGTTATTTTAAGTAAGAGAAATAAAAATTTCTATACATGAGGGAAAAGACAAGACTGGAAGATTGTTTATATGTCTATACAGTATACATAAAAAATCATGTTATGTTTCTCTGTTGCTTTCCCAATACTTGGTTTGTTTTTTTTCACCCAGTGATGAGGGTTGCACTGACCTTTCTTAGAAACACTAAGCCATAAACCCAGTATTTAATTCTTGATATTTTTTTTTTTTAACAGTGAATTCAGAATTCATTGTATAGCTAATTTTTTGTTTGACTTTCTTATGCTGTTTTATTGTCTGCTGACGTTGTACTGCAAGGCCTTTCTTCAATTACTTGCAGTCAGCATGATTAGGGAACACTGGGAGGCTCAGAGGTTGCTCCTTTTCCAGGTTATTTCTGAATGCGTTGAACAGCATAAGCCTGAGCATGGATAGCCCCTCTTCCTTGTATGACATGATTACCTAGTTAGAATTTTAAAGCTACACATCATAACCAGAGTCAGTAACGAAGGCTCCAGCCTTGTAGTTTTTCCTTTCCATTACTTAATGCCTAGTCTGCATTTAGCAACTAGTGTTCAGTAGCAATAACTGCTGGTGGATACTTTTGCTGTCTCCTGGTTGCTGTGGTTTTAATTTGCTCTGGTGTCCTGAACTACAGACTAAAGCAGTTAGACACCAATAACTCTAAGGTACAGAAACTTGGAATAGGAAACAGGGAGAAGAGTGTGTGAGGAATGACACAGATGAGATCTGTTCTATGTAGTAGCTTGTTGGAAATAGTTGGGAGGAAATTCATAGCTGTGTACAAATCAATGTCTTTTTTTCAAGGATTAATATTGTCTTATAAGATTTTAAAATTATTTTTAATAAAGTAATTGAAAGTCTGATAGCTGATTTTTCCATCTTCTTTGATAGCAAAGAATGTTTAATGCTTGATTCATGTTTTAAAACAACCTTGTTACAACATGGAAATGCATACCTGGACTGACTTACAATTACTTTTTTAATTACTTATGGCATAAATGCACAATTCAAAATCATGTGATTTCTCTCCCGCAGATATGTAATCATTTAATGATAGTCACGGTTTTGTATAATTTTTTTATAAACACTTGTTCCACTTCAGTTGTTTGATTTGATGTATGTCAATAGTTGAAGATGAGATCACTCTGCACTCATTCTTTTAGCAAATGTTACTTGCCTTTGCATCATAAAGCAGAAAACTTAAAATGTGTCAAACTTGCAAAATGGCAAGGTTGTTTGTGGAGTGACGGTGTATCATTTTGGGTGTGTAAGCAGCTATTATGTCCCAAAACCAGGCTGTGCAGGTGGGGAAAGCGGCAGCTCAGGCTGCGGGTCGGAGCCTTCTGCCAGGGAGAAGATGGTTTGACTCCATGCTCTCAATGAGCATGCTGGACTTCGAAATGCATTTCTAACCTTCTCTTGTATCAAAATAGCCATAACTTCAGGGCAGCCTGACAACATTACCATTCTGTGTAGTCATGTTGAGAACGCTGACTGATTCCGACTTCTTTTTAAATAGTTGCATGTGTAGAGGCTCTTCTGGTTTTGCAGTGCGTTGGTTGTTACGGGCTGAGTTGGACTGGCAGTAATTCTTTGCTATAATGTAGTCTTTTGGGTTTGGTTTTTTTTCTCTTATGATTCAGCTTTCCAGTAAATTGCAAATAGGCATCTTTGTTCATTATTTCCCCCCTCCTTTCCTTAGTCAATGTAAGTGTAAGGGTTTCACTGGGTAGAACAGTAAGAAAGAACAGACAGTTGGAGGAGATCAGAAAATGAAACCTCAGAGCTCTCAAGGGACAGTAAGTGACTGGTGATGGCAAGATAATAAAAGATTTCTTTCAGAGAGTTGTGTGGAAGAAGCAGAGAACTAAAAATGTTTTCAGCTGTATTGAGAGAAGAAACAGTCTGCAGACTAGAAAACTATGGAAAAAATGAGAGGAAAACCACATGGAGAGAATTGGGTTGTCTTAAGGACAAAATTTAAAATGAGAACAAGAAAATACCTTTGTATTGTAACTTTTCAATATACTTACATGATAACATAGACTTTCATGTAAGTGATTGAACATCAACTTTGGGAACAGGGCACGTTGTGTGTAACGGTGTGTTATATTCCTCTATTGAGTGGACTCTTGAATGTGCAAATTCTTGCTCTATAGTAAGACAGGATGAAATGGCAGTTTCAATTCTTTCTTTTGTTGTAACATACTAATATATATGTGAATGTATAAGGAGAAACAAAGCCATAGCCTAATCAAAGTGTAGTAAGTGGAGAGAGTTTCAGTTTTGCTATATCTGGAGTTAAGATTAGAAAGGCAAAGGGTAGCTTGTATTTAAGATTGTGGCCAGTAGAATATGAAAGAGTTGATTTAGTATGTTTAGACATCTGAACAACATGAAAAAATGCTTAAATAGTGCCCAAAGCTTGAATTAGAATGACCTTGTCGGCATCTTCTGGAAGGAGGCTGGGGAAATGCAGGTACTGGGGTTAGGCAGGTTTGCAGAGAGAGTTCGTATTGCTGAGAAATGGTGTTGGCAATAATGGATAAGGCTAAGAGATTGTATATTGCTTTGGGTAGCATATTTTGTCTGAAAAGACTTTGTAGATACAGCTTTCCTTTTTTTTCCTCACTTGTTTGCTCTAACGCTTTATATAATACTGTATCTCAATTAATCTGCTCTTACCAACAGATGCCCTGCTCGTTCTCAACCCAGCATTACCATAATTTTCTTATTAACCAGGGCAGCCAATATTTTTAATGAGAGCATTAGTGCTCTAGACACGCTTGAGATCTGAGCTGCCATGGTCAATTGCAGAGGAAACAGTGGCCTCAGGGATCCAGCCAGATTTCTTACTGACCACCCCTCCTGCCACCCCACACTCCTAATTACTTTGTGGAGTTGGGTGAACATGAGTTAGGTTCTTCATGACCTATCCCTGATCCAGCTGGAGAAGAGCTTAAAAAGAAACCAGTGGGCAAAACTACCCTGGAGAACCTGGTTTGTGTCAGAGGCCAAGCTGGGCACCCTCAGCTGCTCCTAAAATGTTAATTGCCCCTGTTAAGTCAAAGACTTCAAGCTGTGTTTATAATCCCTGGTGTGAGAATGGTCCACCTGAGTCCCTGTCATCTGACAGAGGTTGGGATTACATTGTTCCTGCATAGTTTGTAGAAAAGCATTGGTCCTTGCTTTAATAAAGCTAATTGAGATTAAAATTGCCTTTGTTGATGAAGGGAGAGGAGAAAGCTGTATGCATTTTTTTTTCTGCAAATTAATGGTGCTAATTGTTTATCTGTTGGTTCCTGCTATCTCATCTCTTCTATCTTTATCAGACCCATTTGTTCAGCTCCTTTTTCCATTTTTACGAAGCTAGCACCAGTAATATCTTTTCATGGCATTATTTAGTGGTGGGACAGCTTTTAAATTAGTCAGTCATCCCCTTATAAATACAGAAAACATGCTTATTACTGCTGTGTTTTCTGATTTTTATTCTAGTTAATATCAACAGGAGGTTTGTACAAAGCTGTGTTGCAATGAAGCTGGGAGGAAAATATGAGTTATTGTGGACGAAGAATGATCTGTTTAATATACGTTTGTATATTCATTTGCTTTGAAATTGTCTAGTGTTGCTCCTATGGCATCTTTTACTCCCTGTTGCACTGTTGCTCTCAGGCGCATGTTTACATGCTTTGAAAGGAAATGTAAAGATTCCAAACTGTCTTTAGGGCAACAGTGTCATGTGTGAGAGGTTTTCCCTCAGTCTTTTTCTTAGAAAAAGAAATATGCCATTAAAACACAAAGGAAAGTCCTCCCATGTTTTTCTCCTGGGCTGGATTAATTAAATGTGTAATAGGCTGTTGTAGCACTGTCTCTCTGATCACAGACATGCTGGTAGAGAATGGAGCTGACAGATGAAGGCAGCATGATGCACTGCTGAAGAGGAGTCTGTCCCAGGTCTTTTTTCCCCACTTTCCCTGAGGCAGTTCTTCTCATCACAGTAACCTATTTCAGTCTTACTGGGCTGTATTGCAAATCTCATTAAAATATTATTAAAATTAAATACAACAAAACTTATAAGACAAACTTAATTAGATGAACTATTAAATTCACATTATCCCTGGGTGTTACTCGGTCATTATATCTTACATTTTATTTGTATTCAAGAGCAATTACCTGTTCTGACTAAATCTTGATTTCTTTAAAAAAAAAAAAAAATTGTTTTTAAATCTTATGCTTTGGAAGATTTAAAAATCTTATTCTTTGTAGTTGATTTTTTTTAAAGTCTGACTCTGTGTCATGTTCATCTTCTGAACTGAGATGTCTTGGGTGCAGTTAGAAATAATGTTGAATCTGCAGTTTATCTTTACGGTCAATCTAACACTCTTGCAATGATAGTAAATTTTTGTGTTGATTGACTGAAATGGGCTTATGTGTTCATCAAAAGTTAATTTATCATACTGGTTAGCTCCTAAAAAATCATAAATGCGTAAGATGGGGACAGGTACAGAACTCTCTCTAGGAAGCATCTGTGAACAGAGAGGAACTGAAGCTGTCCTGCCTGGAGATGCACAAGTTCATGCATGAGGAAATGACAATTTCTTTTGGTTCTGCCCCAGAAAACAGGCTTGCAGCCCTTCCCTTTTACTGCTTTCCTACGCTCCATGGGTTCTCACCTACATCCTGAGTTACATCACATATTTAGGTCAGACAAGACATATTTCATCACACGGAGCCCTAATTTGCCATCTGTGAGCAGTCGTCGGGCCTGCTGTGAAAGAAGCAAGCTAGAATAAAAACTTTTCAAGTCCTCGCTTGTTCAGTAACTGCGCAGGGCCCCGTTCCCTCTGCTTGACCTGTTCAGATGAGATTTGGCCAGTGGCATAGGGCAGCAGAGCTCATGTGAGTCTGAGATGGGCAATGAGCCACCCAGACTTCAGTTGGAGAACATTATCCGCTGTTCTTGTGTAGATCTAATGCTTAACACCATGAGGCTAGCAAGCAAACAAGCCCTTCTCCATTCCTTTCCTGGTGAGATACCTACCTGTCTTCATTGATTTCTGTTGAGAGGGCTATTAATTTTTAGTTAGTGAGCTTTTTAGACCAAGCACTTTTATGATAGTGTCTACTTAGTACTAATTAACTTAAGCGTAGGTGTGAAGAACATGGTGGTAAGCCTCTCTGCCAAAGGTTTTCTGCACTAGAGTGGATACCTACACCCAGAATTTAGTCCTGCTTCCATTGGTAAGGTAATAGCTCGGTAGCTTTCTTAATTGGAGTTGGTTTTGTATGGTTGGTTGTTTTTCTGGGGTTTTGGGGTTGGTTTGTTTTTTGTTTTTTTTTAATATCCTTCAATACCTTTCTTCCCTTAATTTGTTTTATTACTTCGTGAACCCGTACAGACTTCTTTTGTTCACAGCATCCTGTGTTCTGGCTTACTTACACTTTATGTGATGAGTCACTCGTTGGTGGGGTTTATTGCAGATTTTTGTATCCAAGTCTAGTGCATAACTTCCATTTAATGTTCATTATATCCTGTACTAAAAGAAAAGAAATTACAAGTTTAATTCTTACTCAACCATTTTATGCTATCTATTATTTTACCTCTCCTAGTCCCTACCAGTCTAGCTGCCTTTTTGATGGCCTGAATATTAAGTGCAAATGGCTGTTTCCTTTTCAGAAATAATTTAGTGGTCATTATTAACCCTGATGATCACTTCTAAACCAGTTCGAACAGTTACCTTGTTCATGATGTGTATCACTTGGGATACAGGGATGCTCCGGAATGTACTGTTGGGTAATGAAGTATTTCCCTGCCTCCCCTTCTAATTCCTACCAATTCCCAACTTCTGGCTTGCTTTTTTTGTTTGCTTGTGGGTTGAACTGACATTGTTGAAGAGCTAACTGTTACATTACCAAAATTATCTTTTTGGTAACAGTCCCCCTGAAACTGTTGCTGAATCTGTGGGTTACTGTGTGTTACTGGGGTCTTCCTGCGCTGAATTTTGTTTGCTGTCGTATCACCCAGATGGTCAGTCTTACAGCTGGCCTGCAGTTCTCCACGGCTGGCCCTTGTCCCTGGTGCTCTGAGCAGTATCCTCAGCCCTATGTCTCGTCCTGCATCTATCTTGTCCTCTTTGTTTCGGGTGATGTACAAGCATCCTTATCTCTGGGAGGTCTGGCATGGACTCTCTGACCCTTCCCAGTATGAAAATTGACTGACTGGTTTTAGTCTTTTTTGGGGGGGGGCTTTCCCTGCAAACTCTTATGCAGATATTTGCCTTTCCTTTTATTTATTGATTATTTAGGGGCTTTCTTAAAGGGCTTTGGCAATATTATTGAAAACTTTTGAAGTTTGAGTAGTGGCTTTGTCTCTTCTCTGTCTACTTGTTAATTCCTCCTAGATTTATTTGTAATTTCTTTTTCAAAAGGGATGTTATTTATTTGTACTTCTGTATTTGTTCTTTTGACTGTAGTAAGGACTAAATTCATGCCTCTGAAGGCAGTTAGAGGCTTTATTCTTGGTACTTAAAATGGAGGCCTGAATGCACAGAAATGTTTGTATGGGTATTTGGCAAAGCTTGGTGGAGCTCACAGAAGGGGAAGGCGATATTTATTTTAACCCGAGTTTAGTCATTCGCACTAATTCCCTCATATTTCAGTCACTTGCTCTCTCTGTACACACATACTCACCAGTACCAAGATTTTTGGTTATTTCCCTAGTTGCTTTCATGTAAAGACACTTCTGTTCATACTTTGTCCATTACCAATTTTAATGTTTGTTACAAAATTCCAGCTTCCACAGAGTTAACAGTCGCAATTGAAATGCCAAGAGCAATAGTGAGGTTATAGAAGTCTGTTGTTAACACTCTTCATGAAAATGAATTTAATGTTAAGTTAGTAATCTGAATTTTATTTGGTTTTGAGGATAAGGTATTACTAAACTACAGAAAAAAGCAGTTTGGCTAGAATAAAGGTAATTGACGATTATACTGTCCAAGATCTATAGCCGTCCATGATCCACTGGATTCTGAAACTCTGATAACTTGCTCGTAGATTTATGGGTCGGTGTGTTAGATTTCATACCGTTATCCACAGTGAGTGGATACTCACCATTTACTTCATGTGAAAATTTATTTCAGTTTGGTAATGAAAACATTTGATTATCAGTATATATTCTACCAATATTGTTTTGGCTTGGTGTTCATACAGAAATCTAGTATCCCCCAACAGTGGTGATGATTTGGGGGTAAGCAAGCAGTTCAGTGACTTAGGAACATATCGCCATAAGCTTTTGTGGCTTATTAAATGAGGCTTAATTTTAGTGAGACTCAGTTTTGCTCTGTGTTTCAAAATAAAACTGAACGGTTATTTCTAAGCTTTTTGTTTAATTAATCATTAATCTAGGAAAAAAGTAAAAGTTTTTATCTAGGAAGGTGCTAATCGCTGCTCCTAGTATGTTACTGGGAAAACCTGCTCTGTCATTCACAATGTAAAACTAAATTATCTGTCTGTCCTCATACGGTAGAATCTTAACGCCCCATAATGACCAGAGTTTGCTACTGCCTGAAAACCTTTCACACCTTGGCATTTTTTGTTTGTTTGTAAGATCATAGCAAACTGCTCTTAGAGAGGACAAGTGTTTTCCTTGTGTGTACGTGCCCAACTAGCTGACCACATGCTGTTAAGCACTTCGTGTTTTGAAATCTGTCCCGGTTACTGTAAAGTCCTCCAGCCATGAAAGACTTTTTACACTAGGTCCAAGGTATTGAAAACAACACTTTCAGATATTGAAAACCATACCTCAATTTGGGGGATTACTGGCACAGATCCTGTGATTTGTTCAACCCTGCCTCCCCCTCTGTTCCCCCAGAAGAGCCCATGGCTCTGATAGTGGCGTGCTCCGGCTCCCCACAGGCCCTCCCTGCTGGTTGTGCCAGCCTCTGCCGTTGATTTTAGTCTACTCTCACTACTACTGTGTGCCTGTGCAATCAGTTTCCCTTAGCCCAGACAGTGGAGAAGCTGAAATGCCCGTCTGAGGTGGAAGGCCGAATGCGCTGGGTCAGAGAGGCTGCAATGGCACAAAGGATTTCCTGCTCAGGGCTCGGCACTGGCCCTGCCTGGACTTGAGCTGGCTCCTGCTGGCTCCAGATGGGTTATTTTTGTTCTGCAGTCCTCAGCAGGTGCCAGGAGGAGTTTGGCTTCGGTTCAGTATTAGATCCAAGCCAGCCTTATGCATTCATGCATTATATGTGCAAGCTAACAAGCTCTTCTTGGAGTTCAGGGTGCCGGGTATGTCCAATCTCTTTCCAGGTAAGCAGCCCGAGATCCCAGACTGTGGCTCAGAGACCTAGTCTGACTGCTCACAGCCTCCCCAGGCCTGGCAGGATTTACTAGCCCAAGGCCAGCACAGAGACCCTGAGTCAGCGTGCTGTTCCTCACAGAGTATATGAAAGGCTGGTTGTACACAAATTTTCATACAGAGCTGCTTTACGTAGCTGTAATGGTGCTGAGCACACCTGTACCATTCTGCCTCTAATACTGGGAGCAGCAGCACAGACCTCAGGAGAGGCCAGTTTATTTCTCTTGTCGCTGTGGGAGACAACGCCTGGTCCCATGCTGCCCTGGAGACAGAGGTTTCTAGCACACAAGCTTCTTGAGGTGTAGCTATGCTGTGCCATGCTGTCTATGGAGACAGACGGTCAGAGATAAAGCAGTTACTTGAGGCAGTCCAAGTCTGAACACTGCCTCAGTTTTAATATTAAGAACAAAAGTGAGTACAGATAGCTTGTAATGAATGGGGCCAGGGGATAAGAAATAAGACATAAGAAAACAGAAGAAAGTGTGTAAAAACTACGTCTTTGCTTATGAGAGAAAGAAGTTTCTCTAGCGAGGGAGGAGAGGATGGGAGTAGTGATGTTTCCTTATTGTGAACCCTGGACTGTTTCCACGTCTTTCCTGTTGGTAGTAGTTTGATAGAAATGACTCAGGGGCTAAACTGTGTGGTCTGTCCTCCAAGACAAATATCTTAGCCCAGCTCAATGTCCTAGGCAGGAATAAATTACACCTTCTGCACCTGCTGAATGCCCTAAGAAGGAGTACCTGACACCTCTACTGATGAATGTTTGTGTGCTAGAGCATGCAGTGACCCAGCTGCAGCAAGAGGAAGTGAAAGTACTCTCAAGGAGTAGTGGTTTCCAGTGGCTTAGGCCAGTGCCCTGGGTATAGGAACAGGATGGGTTATGCCCTGTCAGGGAGGAGTGTGTGTTGAACCAGGAGTGGGTGGTGTTCATAGAATCATTTAGGTTGGAAAAGACCTTTAAGATCATCAAGTCCAACCATCAACCATGCCCACTAAGCCTTGTCCACATTCTTTTTGAATACCTCCAGGAATGATGACTGAACCACTTCCCTGGGCAGCCTGTTCCAATGCCTAACAGCCCTTTCAGGACAGAAAATTTTCCTAATATCCAATCTAAACCTCCCCTGGTGCAACTTGAGGCCATTTCCTCTCGTCCTATCACCAGCCACCTGACAGAGGAGACCAGCAGCCACCTCACTACACCCCCCCCTTCAGGGAGTTGTAGAGAGCGATAAGGTCTCCCCTCAGCCTCCTTTTCTCCAGGCTAAACAACCCCAGTTCCCTCAGCTGCTCCTCCTAAGACTTGTGCTCCAGGCCCCTCACCAGCTTTGTTGCCCTTCTCTGGACACGCTCCAGTGCCTCAATGTCTTTCCTGTAGTGAGTGGCCCAAAACTGA
>VYZV01030342.1:28873-58727 GCA_013401275.1 Pandion haliaetus | reverse complement strand
GGGCCCAGTACTGAGCCCTGGGGAACACCAGTTGTGACCCGCCACCAACTGGATTTAACTCCATTCACCACAACCCTCTGGGCTCATCCATCCAGCCAGTTTTTTATATCCAGCAAAGAGTAGACTTGTCTAAGCCATGTGCCGCCAGCTTCTCAGGGAGTATGCCGTGAGAGACAGTGTCGGAGGCCTTAGTGAAGTCCGGGTGACAACATCCACAGCCTTCCCCTCATCCACTAGGCGGGTCACGTGGTCATAGAAGGAGATGAGGTTGGTCAAGCAGGACCTGCCTTTCATGAACCTATGCTGGCTGGGCCTGATCCCCTGGTTGTCTTGCACCTGCTGTGTGAGCACACTCAAGATGAACCGCTCCATAATCTTCCCTGGTACCGAGGTCAGGCTGACAGGCCTGTAGTTCCTCGGATCCTCCCTCTGACCCTTCTTGTAAATGGGTGTCACAGTGGCAAGCCTCCAGTCGTCTGGTACCTCCCCCGTTGACCAGGATTGCTGATAAATGATGTAGAGTGGCTTGGCAAGTGTTGATATGCATAAGATAATTGCAGTCTCCACCATGTTTGGATTCCAAATGACTACCTGCCATCCCATTGTCCAACGCCAACTCAAACTAAAATGATAACCTGACTAGGCATGTGAAGTAGGAAAACTCTCCCCTCCTAGGAAGTAGTTACATGAAATCTAGGACAGAAACTTTACCTCTGGAGTGCTTCACGGAATTTAGGGTCTTAAATTTCAGTCAAGTCCAAAGTGCTGGTTAAATGTTTGATTGAATGTTTGCCTAGATGGAATCAGGAGAGAGAGAAAACCAAGTTGCTTTTTGCAGTTCAGACCAAAGGATAAGTTTGTCTAGATTTACCCATTCTATTTAGCTTTAAGAGCAGTAGTTGCAATGTAGTGGTTTTTTGTTCAAGCTACCGTGTCTAAGAAACTAAAAGCTCCAGGAAGGAAGGGTTTGCCTTAGATGGAGAAAAGCAGTTGGAATGTGTGGTAGAACACTTTAAAATTTGCATTTGTAATTGAAGGTTGAACAGTGGAATACTTTTAAATTAGAGAAAAAGGTGTGGTGTTTCAGGGTGGGTGTTTTTGCCTTACAGAAAAGTAAAACTTTCATTTCATGTTTATTGAAGTATGGAAAGTCATGGAAAGCAGAACTTGGGTGTCAGGCTTAGCAGGGATTCTTATGACTTCCTTTCATGTTTTCTTCTTGCTTAACCTCTCCTAAATCAAGAGAAGTGTTTTGTTATGCTTCCATATAATGTCAGTGTTTTGGGCCATGCTTAGTGTGCTTGATAAGCATCCTAATTTCTTCAGTAAAATAATCATGAGCAACTAAAAAATATCCTTTTTTTTCTCTCCTGCATTTCATATGCTACTTGTTAGGAAAAACTAAATAACTTTACCATTTTCAGCCCATTACAATAAGTTACCATTATTGTCCTCTATGGAATTTTAGGGTGCAATATTGTCATTGTTTCAGATTCTTCCTTTTCTCTGTGCAAGACAGCCAAAGCTGCACATGTATCTGAACTACCTTTGTTAAAATAATCAGTGATCTTCAAGATGATTTATAGAAAACAGTGGGTGATCCCTCTTTGTTGGAATGTCCTTTGTAATCCTAAGGATGGTACGTCAGTGTGGTATGGCAGTGAGTGGATTGTAAAGAGCAAGGGTGCATAGGGGGTAATTCATAGAGTACTGAAGCGGGATGATTTCAAGTGAGGCTTTTCTAAGCTTAATTTCAGAATGCAGAGAAACATTTTCTGCAAGTACAAACACTGCTGTGAGAACGTGTGACATATTTGTTACTGGTATGTCTCATTTAAAGTATTAAATCAGCTTGAGACAGTTCTTGAGTTTGTCTCTGCTTTCCCTTCTCTTGGTAAGTGTGTTGCCTCGTTTAACTTCCTGGCCCGAACAATAAAGACCTTGGAAAGGCTTTTGTGTATTGCCAGACAGATGATGCAAGGCATAAATTCAGCCTTGGGAACATCTTTAGCGTCTGTCTTAGTGAAACCTGAACGTAAAGTTTGATATTTTTAACTGGCACGATTTCAATAGACTTGCATCACTGTTGGAGCCTAAGTGTATTTTTTTCTTGCTGTACTCTGCTAAGCGATGTAATGTGAAATGCTGTAAATTTTTTATTTATTTACTTATTTTCCGATGCAGGGAAGAAAAGCACCCATGCCATCTGAGTGCTGGTTTCAGCATTTTTTAGTGTGAAGGAGAGTGATGACAATAACCTCCAGTTCAGATAATGATTTCCAGTTGATTATTATATGTAAGAATGTGCTGTATTAAAAATTCTATGCTTTCCTGACATAATTTTCTATTGATTTAATAGCTGGTAAATTTAACTTGATTTCTCTATGCCCTGCTAGCATGTCTTGCTTTAGAAGGCCTCTTTTCTTCATTAGCTTTCTGTATCTTCAATTATATTCTTTCTGCCTGCAGCAGGATTGTTATTCAGTTTATTATACCTTCTAGCAATCAGTGATATCTAGTCAATTGTCAGATGTTGTTTGACAATTGTAAATTAAATTCCCCCAGATGACCACTCGAGGAGCTTTGAAGCTGTGTTGCCTTCTAGCACTGGACCCATAGATTACTTTTTGAGCAGAGTGAAAAGAAGAATTCAGTCAAGGTGTCAAGAGAAGCATACCCAGTTTCATTTTTACACAGAATACTTCTAGAGTTTTCACTAGAGAAAATATTTTGCTTTTTCACATTTTTCTTAGGATGAATTTACACTGGGTGGTACCAATATTCTTCAGATGTCACTAGAAAATAAGAACACAGAAAGGTGAAAAATGCAAGAAGTTATGTAGTAGGGAATTTATTTTTTTTTTACTTAAAGGCCATCTTCCTGTTCAAACCACTAATACTTGACTAAGAAGCTTTTTCTCAAATAAGCATCATGTGAAACACAATATTTAGTTATACTTCTAAAAGTGTAGTTTCTAAAGGAAAGCAGATTCCTGTTGTCTGTTCTCTGCATCTCCATATTGCTTTTCAGTTTGGTTGTTTAAATGTCCATAAATAAATAGTTTTACATTATCTAATTATTTAACATTCTTAGAGTAAATATCTTTATTTCAGCAGCTAATTTGTGAAAACTGATAGGATGATGGGTAATTCGATGCAAGTATTCACATAACAGTAGTTTTTAAATAGGCCATACAACCTCCAAAACCTTGGCTGATTTCAGTATTTAATAAATATTTTAAGAGACTTCCTCAGAGTTTCTGTCTAATGATTGGATTTGAGACCTATATGGCTTTATTCTGTTAATTCCATTCATTTTGAGGGGTCTCTTCCTTACTATTTTTGAGCTGTCAACGATGTGACTTTCATTACCATAAACTATTCAAAAAGAGTTCACTAATTTTTTTAATGCACTAGAAGTCTTCATAATACCTCTTCATGGAGTAGAAAAAGACAATTATTGCCAGCTATTTCAGCAATAAATATGATCATTAATGTATTGTTTCTGCATTTAGAAGTTTAGCATCTGTCAGTGATATTTGAGAGCTAGAAAAAAAACCAAATGCAACTCTGTGCTTGGTGAAAATGGTGTATATACAGGCCTTTTAAAAGGGTTAACATTAAGAGTATTTTAATCCTTTGTGCTTATTAGGTTGATTAAACAATTCATTATAAGAATGCATTTTGTGCAATATATTTGCACATGCAGCAATTCACTTTGTATGAATTACTCAAGCTCTGCCATGTAGTCTTAGTCCCAGTGTGTAATCTGCAGGTGCCTGATAGAGGAAACTGTCCACACAAAATCCCTGGAAGGCCTTCTTCCCCCAGTCACTTGATCTGAATCCAACCCTCTGCACAAGGAGTTTGTGCCAGTGTGGTCCATAGAAGGCAAGCTGGCAGAAGGGTTAGAAAGCAAAACAAGTCAAGAAAACAGGAGGGTATGTGCAGGACTGGACATGTGACTTTTAAGTCTTACAGTTCGAAAGAAGAGGACTTGAATCAGCAGTCAGTGTGTCTTGTCCTCACACGCAAAGCTTTTTTAATTTTGGATTTTTGGCTTCTTAATGGGAAAAACCTTCTGTATGCTCTGTGTGAAAGCTGCAGCATCAATTTTAAAGCACGTGGTCACTTAGTGTTCTCTTTTAGGGGGTTAATGTTTTAAAATGGAAAAGTAGTTCTTGTCTGGATTGAGGTGCTTTATCTAGAGTGGGTTCTTAGCCCCCACATTGGGAATTTCCTACTGTTTTTAGTTTTTCTAACTATTAACTGCTCCATCTGGGTTAAAAAGTTAATGCAGATTTTTCTCAAAATGTAATCAAAACCAGAAACTGAGCCGGGATGGGGGAGAAATTTAGCAACATTTATTTAAAATACAAATCTCCGCCCACCATGCTTAAACCGTCAACTACTCAAGTGCCTTTTTCAAAGGGTGATTGCATAATTGAAAGAATCATATACTTTTGTTTCTAATTTATTGATCTATTTAATGTAATGTAAAATGAGTGTACGCAGCATGTGCACAACAGTCTGACTGGTATGGTTGTGCTGAAAAATGTGTATTGCAGAGTTGCTTATCCTTAAAAATATCATACTCTAGGTATATGGTGGAGGTTTGCTTTTGTTAAGGTCTGCCGCTTGGGAGTTCTCGATTTGGTGAATCATGTAGGATGGTGCAGTGATTTGATGCCAAGTCACGATCCAGCGCTTTGAGCTAATTTTATTTCCAGTGTGCTGCTTTTGAATTCAAAGCTCTTCTTACTGGCACTGTTGTGTTACAGACGGGAAAGGAGATCTCCTTTAGCTGCTCAGGGTTGTTCCTTGGTGCTGGGCTTCTCACAAGGGTCTGTGCCTTGCAGTGCAGGCTGCCCAGGTCTTGGGGTGCAGTTAGCAGCTTCTAAGTTCAGGCTCTAAGGATCCCCACTGCTTCCCCAGTCGTTTTACTGGATGACATGTATGTACATAGTAAAGGATAACCTGCTGCTTGATGCTTATGCTTGCTGCAGTCCTGAATCCAAGCTAGGCTCCTAAGAACATGGGAACACTGAGCCGAAAGTGAAGTATTGCTCTGAGCAGTGCAGACGCTGCTGAGCCATCTGAGTAAGCTTTGTGCTGCACCAGTTCTGGATGCAGCCTTTCCTCCAGTGGGTTTTAAAAGTAGTTGAGAACAACTTTCTTACTTTAATACTTAAACACTTTGCAGAAAATTATGCCTGAAGAAACGGTTACGCAATGCTGAGCTAACATTAGAGCTCTGTTCAAACTTGGAGATTAGTTTTTGTTATGTGTCCATTCCCTTTTTGAGTTATTTTAATTCATATGGGCACAGTGATATCAAATTGCATGAAATAAATATAACTTGTAACAGTTGATCATATCTCACCCTTTATTATAAGGGAGGGATTATTAGTGCTATCTGTTTTTAAAGCTGTTTGACACTAGTGTTTGCTGCAAGCTAAATTTGTTTGAAAAACTTCAGCCAAAGTAATTCAGCCACTTCTGAAGATGATGGCAGTCGAAGTTATTTAAAAAAACCCCAACAGATTTTATTTAGAAACCTTTCCCTTTCTGTCAAAGATCGGTATTTTACCATATCTGTGAACATTTGTTTATTACTGGCTGACTTAAAGAACCTTCAATAAATTTCAGCGTGTCCATTTTCAGTAGCAACGCATAAGCTGTAACAAGTACTGTATCTACACTGAGCGCATCCCAGATCATACCTGCAGGTGTGTGAAAAGGCTTTCTTTGTAATTACAGTAATAAGCTATTGTGGGTTGGCCAAGTCTGGGGCTTGGCAAAAGAACTGGTGGTTTAGGGGGGAAAGGAAGTTTTCCCTTTGGTTAATAATGTTGCTTGTCAGTAATTTAGAGGGATGAATAGCTGGTAGTGTGGAGGAGCAAGGAGAGTCAGCAAGGGGGTGGATGGATAGGCCCAGAGTCTGTGAGGAGCTGTGGAGCTGATGAAACTGGGACTGGGAATTGCTAGGCAAGGTAGCAATCAGGGTAAAGTAGCTGACTCAGCACTGGCAAGGGCTGCATCCTCCTGTAGCCTTGCCACTGCCATACGATGTTGCATTTGGTGCTGGGTCTCCTCCAAGTCCTACGTGGTACTCCTGTGCCTTAAGTCAGTTGATGGTTTTGGAAGGTTCATTTCAAAGTGTCTGGTATAATGCCAGGACTTTGCTGCAGCTCAGCAAGATCTTCTTTCTTTTTATAGCATGGACTTGGTTATGTACGTCGTATGTGTGGGGGTACATAAGAGCGTATGTATGACAGGAGCTGCTTAGGATGGTGCTGGAGCCCTGTTGAATGAAATGGAAGTAATGCTGTCTTATGAATGCTGTCCATTGGCAACAGCCCCAAAGTGAGGTAATATTTTAGAAAGCTAGCTGAAGGGACCAAACAGTATGGATGGTCGAGTAGCTTGGTGCTTAAGCTCCTCCATATACCTTTTCTGTGAGCAGTACGTGTGTGTTCAATGTGACCGCTTTGGCAAAGAGATGGGGGGAAAAGGATTGGCCTAAAGGACTGGAAGCTTGTTTATGCACATGTATTTGGAGGACAGAAAGGATGAGTGGAGTAGATAAGAGTAAGAGCTGGGAAGAGCGGAGATACCAGGAGAAACCCTAAGGAACTGGAAAAGCTGAAGCTTGATTAGTAGAGAGCGTGAGACAAGGTTAAGGAGTAGCAGTATAAGAAGAGATGCGACAGAGATGTACAAAAAGTTCACCTAGGCTGAAATGTGCTTCTGAACAGTATCCATTACACAGCTTCAAAGGTTGACCCCGAAATTTTGGGGTCATCTTTCTACTGCTGTGTAATCCACTGCAAAAGCATAAGTTGTCTTTTCCACTGGTGCTGTTTTGCAAAGAGAAGTTCACTTTCTGATGTCTCTTCTCTTTACACCAATTGTGCAGAGGTAAGGTCAGTGTTTAGATCACTTGTAACAGACCTAAAGTTCCCAACTCTGCCTTTAAGCTAGGTCATTATTTATAATGATGCCATCTGATAGAATTTCTGTCTCCAAAAATTTCTCTGAAAATCTGGTATGAAGGTTTTGTTTAAAGAAATCAGAAAACCTTCAAAATCAAGCACTCAACATTAGAACATAGAAAGATTGGAATAAATTTGCAAGTGTGATAGAGCTTTAGTCTCATAGGCATGCTGAAGTTGATGTAATAATCATCTGCTTATATAAGGAGCAGGGATGAAATCGCTGCTGGAAAATTTGATTTAATTATTGATATGGGCATAGAGATCAGCTTAAAGATAACAGTTGTTCCTGCCATATGCTGTTTATGAGATGTATATGGAATTAGATGGTGGGGGAGGTGCACATAGGAACCGACAGGCACTCCCAGTGTTAAATATCAAAATCTTTTGGAGGAAGACTTTGCAGAAACTCCCCCATTCCTTAGGACTGAATTCTGAATCACTTCTAGCATGGATGACTTGACTTCTCTATTTTCAGATACCTACTGATAGTCTTATGGGTCTTTTTCTCACTCTCGTCTCTAGGAGTTAGCGTTTGCAGCATTGCTGAACCCCCAGCTTCCAGGCTTAGTGACAGCGCCGTCATTGTGGTGCTGGCGGATGCTCTGTCAGCTCTTTTCCTGCCAGTCAGTGGGGGTTTGCAGCACACAAAACCCCAGTTCCTGCTCCCTTCGGGAAAGCACAGAGCTTGGCAGCTTTAATCACCTGCCAGCTCACAAAAACACGTTTGGTTTTCCAACCTTGTAGCCAAGATCAAAATCATCTCTAGTGGAAGTTTGGTTTCGTTAGCGTTCCTTGCCCCTCCTCTTGGGGCAAAAGCAATCCCTAGGCGTTGTAAGGGAAGAAACGGGGGTTTTATTTTCTTCATTATGTTAAGTTTTGCTGCTTATTAGAGAAGCCAGGTGGTTTCTGTGGATTGCTCACCTTCTCAACAGGTGGTGAAAATTAATTTGATGCCCTGTAGCTTTGGCAGGTGTTATCAATATATGTACTTGGTGCAAAATGAAAATATCTTACTGTCATTTTACACAGACAGCACTGCAGACTGTATTGTTATCAGTTAGTCAGTCTAGCTCTTTTCCCAGTGTTTTGATACCCAGGTGCCTGAAGTAGCCACATAAATCCAGATGCATTTGTTGCTTGCCTCTGATGTGTGAAAAGGGCAAGGATGTACTCCACAGTGATTCCAGTGAATGCAGCAGAGTTTATTTGAATGGCAGGCTGATTTACACTGTCAGATATGTTTAGCAGAAAGCACTCCTAACACAGGTACATCACAGTGTTTGCTAAAAAAGGTGCATGACTTATACATGGAGGTTTTGGCCACTGCTGATACTTAAAAATAACTGCCTGGTTTGGACAGTGGATTGGGAACTGGGGTCAGAAGAATCGGGCTGGGGAGAGGGTGTGGAGTCCTGGTAGCTGCAGAGTGAGAGGGAGACAGAAAGCAGAGCCTGGTTGGACCATGCAGAACAGAGTGGAGGACTAGTATCTGTTACCGTGATCTTGTCATCACCTAAGTCTTTTGAAGCTTGTATAATTGTCATACTGGAGTACATCATCTGCTGCTGCTCTGTAGCCCTAAGTCATTTCAGCTCTCAATAGGATGTGTAAAAATAAGAGCTGCCATTGGACTGTGCCGTGTTAAGTGGTGGTTTGAAGTTTGTACAATACTCTGTGAAATAGTCTTGTATTTAAATCTATATCAGAAAGATTATTTTTTTTTAAATTTCATTTTCCAAATAAAAGAAGGTACTTGGACTTCACTTTATATGTGCACATCTGAATTATATTAACTTGCGTATTAACACAGGAGGGATGAGGGAACACATGCTTTCTTCAGCTGACAGATATTGTTACTCTACTGTTTGATGTCACCTAAGTTAATCCAAGTTCAGCATCATTTATCTGGTTACACTGAGGTCAGGCCTCTGTAAGGCTGGCCAAATAGTGTGAGCTGTTTAACAGAACTACCCTCAGAGTGAGGTTTCAGTGCATTAGTTCTCCTTCACTTTAAACACAAAACCAGAATGACATTCTTAAATTATCAAAAGCTGTCATTAATTTCTCAAGATTGTTTTTACAAAATACATTTTGATTTTTACTTTTTTTTTTTTTAATGCAAATATATTCATTGAGTTGGTAGTAACTGTCATGAAGGCACAATTTTTCAAATGTCCTCAGGAGCTGAAAGCTGAAAGTTTTGCACTGTATGCTTTGAACTTGAATCTCTATCTCAAAAAAGTTCAGATGTTCTTTAATGGATTTTTTTTATTTTGATAAAATAGACGTCAGTGTTTAAAGTCAAAATAACATTAAACATTAATAATGCCTCAGCTTAAACTTGCTGTGTGTTTTAAAAGCTATCTCAGTACTTCAAAGTCAGTTGTAGCACTCGGTGTTAACATCAATCGATATATGCCTATAAATCCTTTTAACGAACCTGCAGTGGCTGTTTTTTTTCTTAATGCTATTTTTTTTTTCCTTTAAACTGTTTGAATGCCAGTTCCCATATTGGATTTGGCTTTGTCAATAGTATACACTTCATCTCTTGCCGTTTGTAGCATTTTGAGAGTAAAAATATGTTTTTAAAATTGTTTTCTACTTGGGGTCCTTGCCCAAATATTATTATTTTTCTGGAGAGGGAGAACTGTACATGCATACCAACACTGTCTGTGCTGATGGATTATCCTAGACAGACTGCAACACCGTGGTGACGGCAGAAAAAAAAAAAGCCCGATTTGCACTTGGAAAACAGTTCCTCAGCAACATTGTAATGAAATACACTTTTGATTTTATTTTCTGAGTTACTATAGTATGTCTTCAAGTCCCCAGTCTTTTCTTTTACATAATCATCCTTTAGGTATTTATTACTTTTATGCTCTTCATAATAAACTTTACTGTTCTTTAAAGAAAAATGAAATAGTAGCTAACAATTAATATTTAAACTGGTTAGTTTTAGGTTTAAGTATATTTTCAAAGAAGAAGCCCTAAAGCTTAGCAAACTGAAAACAGAGCTTTATTTCTGTATATGTAGAAAAGAATTACTAAAAGCTCATTTAGAATCATAGAATCATTTTGGTTGGAAAAGACTTTTAAAATTATTGAGTCCAACCGTCAACCCAACACCACCATGCCCACTAAACCATGTCCTGAAGTGCCTTGTCTACATGTTTTTTGAATACCTCTAGGAATGGTGACTCCACCACTTCCCTGGGCAGCCTGTTCCAACACCTAACAACCCTTTCAGTAAAGACATTTTTTCTAATATCCAATCTAAACCTCCCCTGCTGCAACTTGAGGCCATTTCCTCTTGTCCTGTCACTAGCTACTTGATAGAAGAGACCAGCAGCCACCTCACTACATCCTCCTTTCAGGTAGTTGTAGAGAGCGATAAGGTCTCCCCTCAGCCTCCTTTTCTCCAGGCTAAACAACCCCAGTTCCCTCAGCCGCTCCTCCTAAGACTTGTGCTCCAGGCCCCTCAGCAGCTTTGTTGCCCTTCTCTGGACACGCTCCAGTGCCTCAATGTCTTTCCTGTAGTGAGTGGCCCAAAACTGAACACAGTACTCAAGGGGCGGCCTCACCAGTGCCGACTACAGGGGAGTACCAAGTCAAGAGCTGGCCTACCTGAATAATGTCTTATTTAAGATGAAAAAGAAATGTTTTCAGTTTTTTGAGGCTAATTCATTATTTGTAATAGGCTGTATTTGCTAAGGTAGTTTCCAAATATGTTTTGCAAAATTCCAGTAAGACTTGGGATTGTCATAACTTGGCATTTCAGCCATCACACCTCCTGAACCAAAATATTCCTGCTCTGATAATGAGGTAACATCTCTGTCTATCATGGTATGCTTTCAGGAAAGATGATTTAATATATATTGATATCCACAGACCATAATAGTATAACTGAAATAAATAGCTTTGATTAACTTTCCAAGACTGACTTTTCTACTAAATAATGAAATTAGAGAAAGATGTGAAGGCTGTTGGGATGAAGGGCAAGTGTAACTCATTGGAACTGTGGGCTTTATTAATATGGAGAGGTGTTCCATACAGATGGAAAAGTAAATTAGGAGACTATGTGATGAGTGTATGTTAGATCTTTAATGGGGTATTCACAGATCCCTTCTATACCATGTTTTTCTTTGTGTGTCAAAATAGTGGCTGATACTAGTATACTGAATGAAACATCAATTTTAGTCATGTCCTTAGAAGTCTCTCAAAGGCAAACCCCTCACTTTCTAACATCACATTTGATTACTATGTACATTGTAAACTCATCGAACTGCGAGCCTGCAGGCTGCATTTGTTAACGTGCCTGTGTTATCTGCACTTTTGGAGGGGAACACAGCACATTTCTGTTACCTCAGCCATCTGTTGGAAACACATTGATTTCTTGGCAGTAGCCATTTGGAATCCAGTGCTGCAGGCTCTTGTACAAGTAAAACCTGTCCTGGGGATGGAGATCTCCACTGACTTTGTAAAACAGGTAGCTGTTTTATAATTCTATATATGGCATGCAATTTGGTAAGCAAAAAGTGCTTAAAGTGGATTATAGTTAAATACAGAAATTATATGTAAATTATATTCCTTCTCCTCCAATTGAAAAGTAAAATAATTTCAGTCCCCCCTCAATAATACCTTTGGACTCGTGTCATACACTTCTAATGAAAGGAGGAGACTGTGTTATTGCAGAGGGACTACCTGGCCTCAGGAGTTAATCCAACAAGCTGTACCTGTTGGTGTCACAGAGTTACGGCTGTGCCATTTTTCCAGCTGCTCCAGCTCTGTCTCTGCAGCTGTTCTAGCTGAGGCTGATCCAAACCAGATTTGTTGTACAGAAGGCAAATAGTAAATAACTGAACTGGACAGTTGACAACTCCAGCCTCCTAGGTGCAGAAATGATTCCAAACACCTTCTTAGGCTGCTAGGAAAGAAGAGAGGTGCATCTGCTGCTCATCAGGCTGTTTGATACCAGCAAAACAGGCTTCTGCAAAGGTCAGGTTCTTACGCAGACTTCTAGGCTGCTTTTTTTCTTTCTTTTTTTTTTTTTTAAGCCTGTAAGAAGTCATTTGACAAATGTGTGAAGTAAGGAAAAAACTATAAAGGGCACAACTTCTCTGGGGTTTTTGAGCAGTAATAAAGCCCATTTTTGTATGTGTGTGAATGTTTCATCTCTTTCTGTAAAGAACACAAAATCATGCAGTGCATGCAAATCAAAAACTGAGCCTGCTGTGAGTTTGGATGTGTGGGAATTTGGCTATAATGAATCTGATGTCAATTATTTTAATAAAAAATCATATTAAAATATTTTAATAATGACTTTATCTCTACATGAATCATACCCTTCTTTTTGGTCTTTTTGTATACCTTACACATCCTACTACTTTTTTTCCTCCGCTGCTAGTATTTGCATACTGTATTGTATTGCTGAAGCTATTTTTTGGGTGTATGATTTTACTGTTCAATTCACCTCTTTTGCAATATAGTATTACTGTCTTTAAAGAAAATACAAATAGTTCCATTTTCTGTTGTTGCAGAGGTGAAGAAACCATTATGCTTGTGTGGCTGTTGCTTGACACTCTTTCAGTGGCTATAGTTCCTAAACTAAGTCATTTGACAACTTACAAATATTAATAACATGTAGTCTTTGTGCAGATCTGAATGGCACATCGAGAGACAATACTTTGAAATTGGGAGTGAATTACAAAGAAAAATATCAAATGTGCACTTTCCATAAGTAATACCAAATTATTCAAATGTATTTAAAATCAAATGCAGTTCTGACTATACTGCAGCAACGAATGGTTTAAAGCTTTTGAATTTTTTTTTTTAATTTTTTTTTCATTTCCAGGTCAACAGTTGAAATTCCTTCCAGATCAGTATTCCTCATAATTAGTTTACTTCCTGGATGATTGACAAAAAGACTTTTCAAAATTGAGACCTTAAAGTCTTAATCATGCAGTATGAAAGGGCTCTGCCATAGTGGAAAACTTGTGGTGTTTTAAGAACTTAAACCTGAAGGCAGTTTCATGTGTGGTTAGCATAGGTGTTCATGGTTTAGCCTCAGAAAGTCTGGGTGTGCATGTGTGCACACAGGTAGCAAGTATAGCTGCTCAGTTTATAACACCCCCCTTTCCCACTTTGCACCACACCAGTTGTTAATGTAGGTGGTACCTTGAGGGTCGTACTCTGGGGCTGGCAGCGTGTAGCTATGAAGATCCGGGCCATGGGAAGACTGAGACAGAATCAGGAGATGTTTCCATCTGTTTTTCTGTTCAGACTCTGCTTTACTGCTGGGTGCTGTTTGAGTGAAGCTCTTAAGTTTGAAACATATTGGGAGAATTATTACATATTTGCGCCTTTTCTGACAAACAGCCATGACATTGTAATACTTGCTGGAGGAGAGACTTGAGATAAAATACATTCCTTTTCAAAGTAGAGTCAAGCCTGCACCTTTTATCTTTGAGGAAAATCCTTATTCATCATGTTTTAGGATCTTTGGACAGCAAGGACAAAGGGATGGAAGAGAGCGCCTTTTTTTACTTAAATATGTTCCTCAGATGTGAACTGTGGGGGGAAGAGAGTGTGTCCTCTGCCTCTCTACAGAAGCTGTGCCACTGAGATTAAAATGCTGAAGACTGTGTGAGCCACAGCCGGTCCTGCTCTGTGTAAAGGAGAAAGTGCTGCCATACAGCACTTTCTCTGGCTGTCACGAAAATCACAGCTGTGCCAGTGCTTTGGGGAGCCTGGTCCTTTTGTGTCCTAGGCACACTCTGTGTGTACCCAGTGAAAACAGACCTGTATGAGTTTCAGGTGGATAAACTTCGTTTCAAGTTGTCAGTCAAGATGCTGGCACAATTCAAGCAGAGAGCTGCTAAATTCTTTCAAACTGTTACAGAGAAAGAATAGTAGAGAGCTAGAGAGCCTTCAAGTAAAGCTTAAGACACTGATGAATTTGGGTGCTTGCTTCTAGGTGTGATGGCAGATGAGGTTGGACAGAGGAACATCAGGAGTGGAATGAGGCCCTGTTCCAGCCAGATCCTCTTTGAGTAGTGCAGCCTCAGGTATAGTGCGTATATCACAGGCAGAAGTTCAGACAACATGTGCCTTACCAAGAAAAAGAAAACTCTTGGGCAGCTGAAGAATCCCCAAAAGATTTCTGCAACCAAAGAAGACTCACTGTATTTTACTGTTTTTTTCCCTCCCCTTGCGCATGGATTGAAAACTACGTATGCCAGAATCTTGATTCTGTGGGTTTAGGTTTTTTTTGCTTGTTGGATGGTTGTTTTTTTGGTTTTGTTTTCTTGTTTGGTTGGTTTTGGTTTTTTACTAGAATCAAGATTCTAACCTCCGTTTGTAGCTGTCATCTTCTTTCTATTATCCTCTTCCCTTTCTCCCTCAGGCTTGATTCTGTTCGATCTTTTTTTTTTGTATAGTTGATGTAAATTCATTTAGGCTATGCACTAGATGTATTTAGGAGGAGTTTTGTTTCAGTAACTTCTTCCCTAATTATCTACAGGCAGTGCAGCATCAGCAAATCTGTTTTGTTCCTGAAGCTGCAATTGGTTTTCTAGCTGCTGATAAATCTCGTCATCCTGGGGTTAGGAAATGTACATTTGCCTACACTTAACTCTGCGTCTCTGCCCCATGTATTTAAACTGCTTTAGGCATCCGGCAGTCAAGGACACTCATTGTGCACAAAGAGGAAGGGCAAAGCATTTGTTCCTTTATGTAAAAGGATGGAGAATAGTACTATAGAAAATCTTTGTATAATTAAAGTTAATGCTGTGAATCTTATTATGTAACATCCTCATCAAAATGTAACACGAAAGCAGAACGTGAGCCCATGTACTTGCATCTACGGCAATACTAAGCTGTATGTGCTATAGCTGGTAAAATAATAAAGTGAATGAACCTTGAGTTACTTGAAGAGGACTCTTCTCAGTCTGCCATGCTGGAGTCACTTTGGGAAACCTCATTCTCCTTGACAACTTCTTTGTGCGATAAACAGCTTACACGCCTTAAGTGTGGGAACAAAGTCTCTCCCTGTAAGAAATTGAACCACTATGAGTCTGTATTTCCAAAGTGTTTGGTAAGTGGGTTTCTGTAGCTGGTGGATAGCCAGCTTTGGCTGGTACAATGAACATCAAGAAAATGTAGAAAGGAGACAGAAGAGTCTAGGAATGATAATCAGGACATACATCCTATGATGATTTTGGAACAAAAATAGGTTATTCAGGTCTAGTTTAAAATTACTTAACCTGCTTTGCCTACCATAAACTGTTGATGACTGTAGTAAGGGATAACTGGCTATATTCTGGTATAGAACATCCTTATGTATGTCCGGGGGGGAGGGGGGGGGGGGAATAAATTACTACTCATGAGGAAGCAACAGCAGCAGGTTTAATTCAAGTTAATCCATGAAATTTCAATGGTAACAGCTAAAACCATTAGAAGTGTTTATGATGATGTTTTAAAGTGAATAAATAAATTTTAAAATCCTCAGATGATCCTGATCTTCACAATTTTCACTTCATAAGAGCACTTAACTTACTAGCTACTCTTTAAAATTCACCTCTCAACCCAGATATTTGAATGACTTTTTGGGAGGAGGATACACAGGAGGCGGTGAATAGTCATCATCTATATCCTGATATGCCTGTGAAGCTATGTTTTTTAATGTCATCTGCACTTTACAGTCTTTTCAGACTCCTTAATCCTAAAGGCATTTTTCATAAAGAAACTGGAAACTCTATGGATCTTATTTTTGCACAAAAAATTATGATCCCAGAAAACTTTACTGGTGAAGTAAAGGCAATTGAAGCTGGAAAATGAAAAAGAAAAAAATCAGTTTGCTTATGCAAAAATGTGATAAAAAATGATAGATGGTTATCAAAACACATTCAAGGAACAAAGCTAAATCAAGGCTATGCATTCCCTAATTCCTATATAGTAAATGGAAGTACTTTCCCTCTCACTTTTCAAACAAAGTAACAGTAGTAGTAGTAGTAGTAGTAGTAGTAGTAGTAGTAGTAGTAGTAGTAGTAGTAGTAATAAAAAACCCTCCAGCTGCCTAGTTAGCACACCTACTCTTGGTCCTTACATGATCATCAAAATGAAATACTGTCCTAGTCAGGTGGATGTGCCAGAAGACCTTATGGATGTAATGATACACCTGATCATACCTTTCAATATATAAGTCTTTACTCTAAAAAGAATAATATTTATGTGACTTCATTTGTAATTGTTAGGCATGCAGAAGCTTTCAAAACATTCAGTGTCCAAAATAACAGGTGAAACGACCAGTCTATTTTATTATAGTACTATGATAGTGAGCCTTCTATCTTCTTCACCATGCTGACCTAACTGCACAAGCATCTTCTGTCTCAGGTGTATGTCTTCCTGTGCCCTGTCCCTGGGTACTTGTGAACTATGCTGTCCTGTTTGCCCAGTCTGACCTACCATAGTCTGAGGCCAGCATCTGGGCTTAAACTCTACAATGACATTAGCTGTTGAGCTGCTTGAAGATCTCAGCTAGTATTACAGTAGCTACATTTTGACAGGAGTATGACTTTGTCCTTAGAAAGCATAAATGATTTGTGGCTTTATCATATGTCTGGAAAGAGTTGAGGACATTTGGAAAGGAAAGCCAAAAATGCATGAAAAAGAGATGGATGAATTATCACTGTCATCAGACAATTGCTAGATATTTTTCAGAATCTGCTTTTCATCTTTTCTAATGAGCAGATCTCAAAGGATTTGTGTGCTACATGTGCACATCACAGTTATTTTGAGCTTAAACAGTTCAATAGGTTAAAAAGTAGTTTTGTTAATATATAAATTATGCAGTAAGACATTCCTAATGGTTATATTAGTTTAAAGGCTTCCTGAGGCTAAAATGGTAGTAAGATGTAAAACCAGATGCCACGGATAATCTGATGATTACAAAAAAACGTGCATATCTCGGCAAATGTTTTCAGAGGCAGGCATGATTATTTCTGTTGAAGAAAAAATAGCTGCTATGACTGCAAACCTTCTAATAAAAATGTATTGGGCGGTAAGAGAACCAGTTCAAAGGCTTCTTTTTAAGTCTCCCTTACAAAGACTCTGTTTTATTTTGATAGCTGTTGTCCTGACAGTCAAGTGACAGATTTTGCTATGGGTTTTGAGCTGTCCATTAAATATAGCACCTCCATTTTTTGAATGTTTTGAGTAGCCCACTGAGTAGCTACCGGCTGAAAAGTAGGCGTCACAGTGGGAAGCTGAAAGGAAACGGGCCTCCAGAGCATTTAGTGTTTAATGGATCTACAGCTGTAGTGAAGCAGTGTGCAGAAATAATTCTGACGAGGCTTGGTCAATCAGATGACAAAATAAGCCCTGCCCCTCTGTCATTCAGCTCAAATTCAGAGAACTATTTCTGCTTAAACCCAGTTGAACACAAAAAATCTGTTCAATCAGTTATATTTGGGCTAATTTCTTGATATAGTATGCTGTCAAAGGCAGAGGAGAACAAGTGGTTAAGCTGCCATACTGGCAAAATTGCCTTTTTCATCTGGGACTTCATTTTGGAAGGAATGACCAAACCCATGAAAATAGCAATTAGGGGAATTGAGCTTTTACAAGAATTAAATGTTACTAAATGCAAATAATAGTTTAATATTGTGCCACGTTTGTGGCATGGTAAGTAGCTTCTTATTTACAGTTTCATGTCAGCTGTTGTCATTAGAATATACAGTTGTAAATGTGCAATGAAAGAGCAGCAACTTTGAATGGCAGAGGTTTTGCCTAATCAACGCTATATTATTTAGTGGTAAATTTTCACATAAAAAATAAATCGCCTGTAATTGTAAGTTCTCTTTTTCTGAGATTTTTAGCTTTCTCAGCTAAGTTTTTTGCAGCTCTAGCAGTGTGGTACATAGGAGAAATGGGAGCTCGGTTAAGATACTCTGGTTCTATTTCAGCAAGTTTAAGAGGTCAGGTGGATGCAGTCATTACTGAACCTCACTGGCTATCTGCTTTGAAGCAGATTCTTAAGTAGAGATTGTGCTTTTGTGAAGAAAAGCATTGTTCTAATAAGCCTTTAGAACAGAATAGGTTTCAAAGGAGCCGATGAAGTTATTGTTCTGCACTAATGCTGGTGCTAATAACTGCTGACAGAATTCTTAGACTGCTGCCTATAAGAAGCTGCAACCTCCTTAAAGTTAGAAATGTTTTAACTGTAGTTACAAAAAAATAAAAATAGAAAAGGTCTGGATTTGTGGCAGAACAGAAATGAAAAGTTTTGAATAGGGTTTCTTTCTTTAGGAGTTGAAAAAAGCCGCTGTTCTGAACCGGTGTTGCTTCAAGGTAGTTCCTTGGAAAGCCAAGGTGTTCCAGAGGTTCATATGCTGTGTGAAATTGGTGGCTTTAATACTGTCGCCAGTACATTCAACTCTTCTAAAATGTTTTCATATATTTCTTAGTATGTTTAAATTTTCTTTCTTGTACTGGAATTTCACCACTTAGCACAAATAGTAGCTTTTGCAACTATCTGTCTCTCAGACAGTGTCGATGGAGGACAGAGGGTTGCCCCATTGGCAAGCTATCAAGTAGAATGAACATAAAGGAAAAATGAAACTAGAGCAATGAGTTGAGAGGCAAGTCACAGGTAGCTGCTTCAGGGGAAATTGTGGCTATGGTAAGATCTGGATAAAAATCTTTGTTGATTTTACTGGCTGCACAGTTTATAATGAAAAGGAACTATATTTTTTTTTTATCTTTTTGTTGATAGAAGCCAATTACTCTTAAACAAACAAATGGAACAATACCCTAATACAGTGGCCATCATTTTACTAAAAGGTTCATGCAGCTAAGCAGATTTAACTCTGCTTTTAAATAAATACAGGGAAATATTTAACCCCTATTGTATGGCCACAAAGCCTGTGCTGATCATACAGAAGCTTGGGAGGGCTGAGGACAAAGCGACAGGGTGCTGGAAACGGCTCCTCTTGTACGTGCTTCTGCAAACAGTCCAGCAACAGCAGGGCTTAACAGCAGAGTTTTGTCAAGATTGCAACAGGAAGGGGAGCATGGTACAAATTCTTACCTCTCACTAACAAAAAGAAAGGGAAAAAAAAAAACAACCAAAAAGGGAAGAGGACTAAGAGGACTGTATAGCTATATGCACAAGGTAATGGCCTATTTCCCTTTTCTGTTCTGGTTCTTCTCAATCACTTACATAGTTGAGATTTGTGTACCTTAGTGTTAGTTAGTTTGATTTATGGGAAAGAAGTAACACGAGGAAATGGAATTTATACCTCTGCAGAGGAGAATAAACCTATTCTGTGTAATTTACTAAAATATTTGACTTTGGTTAACAGTCTAGGAATTGAAATCAAGGCAGTTATAACTTGTATCCGTGGAGCAAGGGCATGACTTTGCAACATGTTAAAGATCAGATGAAATTTATATTGTTCTTACGGATGTCAATGTAATCTAGGCTGGACTTACCTGCCTTAGGAAATATCTTCATGAGGATGTGTGTATGAGAAATGAAAAACTGGACAGTTATTTTTGGTGTATTTCCAGGATATTCTTTTCCATTATTACTTTGGCAGAATCATCTGGGGTTGAGCACTACCAGAAATAACATAGATATGACAGAAAGATGGATCACTGCCCTCATCAACCAACAGGGTAGTTTCTCCTTTTCTGAGGGCTCCTCATCACTCCTTCATTCTGAAAGAAGAAATGACATGAGGGTGAATAATGGAGCCCTGTAGTACTGGATTGCATAAAACTACTTAAATACACTAAACAAATTCTATATGTCACAAAGCAAATATTTTTTCAGGTTCCCTGAAAATGTTTTGTATTAAATAACTTTCTGTGGTATTGTAAAGTAAAAGGAAACTGAATTACGTATGTGTGTAGATAGATACATTATTAATTTTATGAGAAGGCTGCATATTGTCTCATTCTATTGCTTTGTAAGGTTACGTTAAGAACATTGAAGTGTTTTGACCTTTTAATGAGTATTTTGAATACATTTTGTATAAAAAAATTTAGCCAATCGGATTATAAAATAAAAATGAAATTTTTGTATTTTGCATTTTTTACATTTTAACTTTTTGCATAGTTATTTATTATAATCTATGTATTTTTCCTTCTAAATTTTACTTGCCTGAAGCCTATCAACACTATTAGTAGAAATGTTTGTAAAGGAACAATACTATGTAAATTTTAGTTCTTTCACAATTTTTTAAATTAATAAGTACACAGTAAGCATAATGTCAGGTGCGGAAAAGTAAAAAGCGTGCTTTACATTTCCACAATGTGCTACCGGCCAAACTCATACACACAAAATCAGAAATTAAACGACCCCATATACATCTAATAGATTTTAAACCATGTTTCATCTAATCTGTAGACTTTTTTAAACCATCTTTTTTACCCTCCTCGATTTTTCTCTCTTCTCTCTCGCTCTTCTTATTTTTATTTTTTTTTTTAAAATTCATGCTGTTTCACTCACTCATGATTTTCCTGTAAGGGTACAAATGCTCCTCTCACTTTGGAAACTAGAGATCTGGTTATCAATTCACATTTTTGGACATGAGGGTTTCCTGGCTAGAATGAAATATATGGGACTTTACCTGTTGAATTCTGTAAGATGATGCCACCAAGCCATTCAGAGTATCCTCTTCATGCACTTAGCATTGTGAATATGAATGTGAACTTAAAAAAACCCCAGAGATTGCTTCTTTATTTCTTCATTCCAGTGAGTTGATTTTTGGATGTTCACGTGCTCTTCTGTACACAATTTACAGAACTCCTCATGGGTATGATTTCCTTGGAGTTTTGAGCTTTTGTTAAGCTCCCTCCTAAGAGGCTACCAGAGAAAATAAGTAATGTCACAGCAAAAGAATCTGATCATCCATCTGATGGACTGTAAATAGGTGAAAGCTGCAGATGTCAGGAAGAACTGTAACAAATATTTATTTTTGGAGCAGTATGTGTGTAGTCCAGGCATCCAGAGAGATTGATATTCTGACCCTTTCTTACCCAGCAATTGAGAACAGTTTGACTGTACTACAGTTTCTTTTCTCCCAGTAAAACACTGAAAATTGTAATTCATTATAGTATGTCCCAAACTAGATATAATATTACATAACTATATTTACTTCAAAAGTGTAAGGGGAACCACATGGTGAGGGTTTTTTTTCCCTTCTTTTAATGAGTGTTAGAAGTCTGGGGAAGTTTACCCACAGTGTCCAGAGACCTATGGTTTTCTGCTGTATGTGAGCTCTTACACAAGCCATCTCTGGGTTTAAGATCACCCCTAACTTTTAGACATAGCCCTTGAGGCTACAGCTGTTGTTTACTGGTAATAACAGCAAGATAGGGACAAATTCCTGTCATCAAGATAGGCTAATTGGCAAGGGCTGGTCTGCCTCTACATTTTAAAGATCTAGAAAATTAGTCTCTTGTAAAATAGACTGGCCTTACTCCCGCAACTTAATCTGAATTTCATCTGAGCACTGTGATGTTCCTGTAGCCCTAATAGACTGCTAGTTAGTGTTCTTAGTTCAGAGTATCTGAAATAGCAAGAGCTGTATGGCAGCCCATCAACGTGATGATTTTGCAGCCTAATACTGCGAGTCCGTGGTGTGTGCTCCGGAGTGTGGTGTGGAGGCAGATATAGTGTGCTGCTGAGGATGCAGTGCCTTGCATGGGAGAATTGCAGGACTGTCTAGTCTGGAGAATCAAAACATACACAGTCTTACCCATACTGCCCTTTAGAAGGGTCCCTTGGGCTGGAGTGTTCCCTGAAGTGTGCTTTGCTTTTGTCTTGGAGACAGTGAGTTGGTGGACGGAACCAGCCAGGAAGCAGCATGAACGGCAGGGTAGATGTATCCATTACCTTTATGTAATAGAATATGCGTGATCATTGTCGTACTTGAGTGTTTTGGTGAATTAGGAGTTGCATGCATGTAGCAGTTCTGAATGCAAGTTCTGGGTTGACTTTGGCTTATCAAGGTCCTGTTGGTTATGTGTTGGTTGTAGAGGGAGGGGGGTAAGAAGGGATTTGAGTGCCTGAATAAAGACGAAGGCAATGAAGTGAATTTCACCCCAGTGAAATAAATCATATATGACAAACTCCCCAAGTTACAAAGATAACATACTCTTTCCAGTGGTTTATTATGTAAGAGCAACAAGTTGATTTGAAAGAGCATGATAAAGAGCAATTTATAAGGAGTGCCGTTTGTTACTGGAAGAAACAGCTACAAGAGAGTTCTGGTCAACAGTTAGGGTTTTGCCAGTCGGCAGACCAATTTAATAATAAAAAGTCTTTTAAAAGTATACTGAAAGTAGTTGTACAATTGCGATATCAATTTGATGGGAAATTAAACTGACTTTACTGTATCACTGTCATAAGTTGACATTTTGCAGTCTCTCCTGTTTTACCTTACAAAATGGTGCTAATCTGCAGTTACAAGTAAACGATGAACTTTTCTACAGATAAAATGTATACTTTTATGTACAGTATATAAAATAACAGGTGCTACAGTGATGCTAATGTGTTACTGTTAGCTTCACTTCATCACCAGTTTACTGAAATAAGGACTACATATTGTGGCAAGCACAGCTGAGTTTGGAGATGAGCAACATGTACTGTAAAATTAAAAGTCTGAAAGGGAAATCCACAGTTAGAAATTTTTTTAAGCTCACTTTCAAAAATGATCCTACATGAACCTTGCTTGCTTGAAAGTTAACTCCACACGTGCATTACCATGGAAAAATAAGCAATCTCCTTCTCAACAAAACCTCAAATATGTTTAAAATAGGGGTTTCAAGTAACAAAAAGTAAGAGAAGAGAGGAACTGGGTGCATAATTCTTGTGAATAAATGGGGAAGGTAGCAGCTGAATTAAAAATAAAACCTCTCCTGCTGTTTCCTCTTTGTATTGTGCTTTCAATTTGGCGGGGCATGGGTGGAGAGAGGGGGTTGTCTGTTCCATCCCTCAACTAGAATTTAAGATACTCTTCTAGAAAAGTAGGAAATCAGACAGTTTACACGTTGTTTATAAGCCCAGATCTTTCTCTCTCTGCACAAGTGCTGTGACCAAAGGCTTTTCCTGCAGTATAGGCTTGCTGTCAGCTGCTGTGACCTCTTACAGCAGATGTCTTTTCAGAAGCTTGGGCATCTGTATCCCAAAGAGCACTGAAGTGTTTGGTCCTAAGGAGACAGAGGCACCCGGTGGGCCTTAAGTTAGGTTACTGAACGTTAGAAAGATGTGGTTAGGCTTTCCTATTGGCTTGTTCAAGCTTTGCGAAGCACTGCGTGTTTTTCACTGATGATACATGAAACGTGGATAACTATATGGGTGGTCTGGTCTGATCTGATGTGACTAGCTATATTGTTTTGGAGAGCTAAATGCAAAACGTGATTTTGAAACCCGGGGAGCTTCTTTTGTTCCTAATGCTTCTTATTTTTTCTTCAGCCCAACATATATAAATTAGTTCCTATTAAAATACCATTCCACTTGACTTAACTGGATTTAGTATTGCAGCTATATCAAGACATATCTGATGTATTTGTTCTAGTTTAATAGTGAATGTAATTATTGGCCTCTTTAAATATTTCAGGTTGTATAATATTTTTTCAGGCAAGGCAGTAACATAAAGACCTGTCATACAGGGGATAAGAAAGAAGGAAAAGTAAAGAGATAGACCATCTTGCTCTGAAGCTATTTGTACAAAGGTAAGATAATTTTTTTCCCTCTAAATTTTAATTTCCCATGCTCACTGGGGAAAAAATAGCTACTGGCACTAAGTTTCTATCTTTCTATTCAGTTTCTGTTAAGTACTATCAGGGTAGTCATATAATGTGTTCTGCATTTACTTCCATTTCCATGTTTGTTTGAATTAACAATTTGTGATTAATATAATTTTTAAAATGTCAGCTCAGCTTTTAACTGAAGGGCTCATATCAAATATATTAACTAGAAAAGCAGCTAAAAGTATTTCATAGTTTCATATAATTGAAGGTAGGTTTAATTTTCTCTTATGTTCTTTGCTGGAGAGAACAGGGGTTCAAATCAACTGTAAAAAAGTGAGTTTGAAAAAATAGGCTTAGAAGGAACTCAAGATATTTTTGTACTGAAAAAGTAGAAGTTTTTTCTTCTAGCATAGATCACAGATTTGATGATGGGGACATTCTGAATTCTTCACTCTCATGGTTTAGGTCCTAAGGTTAAAACATCTGTTTTGGAAGTTTTGAAGTAAGCTTTGATTTTTCTTTTTTCAATGCTCCTCCAACCCCTCCCTGCTCTTGTATTTGAACTGCATAAATCTTTGAGCGTAAGAACAGAGATAGCCTTACTTGAAGTCAGTACTAGCTGCCAAATAGTCACCTGTGTTTTAATACCTGATTTTTTTTGAATGGAAAATTTGATTTTGGGGTCTTGAATAAAGTACTGTATACAGTCTACTAGAACAGACCTTTCTATCTTTTATAGGGTGTAGGTGTGGATAGCTGCACAGTTTTTTTATCCCTCATTTATGTGTTCAAGCAGACAGAGCATCTGAAAGCATCAATAATATGTTTAAAATAGGGAAGGGAGGAGATGGGCACTGAAACATTTTGACTTCTGAACTATTATGTTACTGAAAGTAACATTTAGTGCATCTTCTCCCTCCAAAGAAGACTTTTTTTTTTTTTTTTAAATCTTTTAGGAATCTCTTCTGAAATGGTTCTTGTGTTAGTCACTCAAGGGTTAAGTGTAGCTTTGGTTAAAGAGGACTGTAACTGTAAGGTTTTTAAACTAGGCTGCTCTGAAAAAAAGATAACCATTGAAGACTCTGAAAGACTTTTTGGATGGTAACCAAGTTAAGGAAGCTCTGAGGTTCTTTGGCTTTGCTGCTGGCTGCTCTTGCTCACCAGGATCCTGGCACCCTATCACTGTGTCCTCATTGCCTCCATAGCTCCAATTCTCCTGTCAGGGAATGCCACCATACAATAGTTCCCCTGGGGCTACTTGGATGAGTGACAACCAGGCAGCTCCAAAGTGACAAGTGTTTGAATGTCTAATTGGGTCAGTGCACAGGTGCCTGCTCCTCATAAGTGAGATGTTCTAGCTTTTCTCTGTGGTGTTCTCTTGGTTCCTCTGATTTTTCCTACAGCTGTGAAACAAAACTGTCAATATGTTGAAGTGAGAGAACAGGCATTAAAGAAGAAGGATGATTTCCTATTAGCCTGTTTTGGTTAAACTAGCTTTACTGTTTTGAGTACGGACTGTAGGGGAGGCAGAGAAATGCATTGAAGTGATGGATTTTTGCTGATACAAATGGACATTGTAATAGGCAAGAAAGTGGTTTATTTGACTGGTGAAAACAAATACATTGTCTCGATCTCTGTGTTAGATAGTTCTCATACTTGGTTAGACCTAGAGACTTGGGCATCAGGAAACGTATGGGAGAGAAAAAGAACTTGTTTTCTTGTATCTGCATAATGAGGCTTTTCCTAAGTCTAATAAACAACTTGCCTTCATGGAGTGCAGTCACATATAGGCAACTGATGTGCAAGGGAACTGTTTTATCTTATTGAAGGCTTGGTCTGTGCAGAGAAGACAACTGACATTAAGTCTGTGGTCCATATTACTCAGATGTAGTTGTTCTCCTTTTGTCTCTTCCTCGAAGAACCATAGAGTACCTGGGGTTGAAAGGGTGTCTGGACATTGTCTAGTCCAACAGCCCCCCTGCTTAAAGCAGGGTCAACTAGAGCAGCTTGCTGTTCGGACAACTGATTCAAGTGCTTGACCACCCGTACAGTAGAAAAGTGCTTTCTTTTGTTCAGATGGAATTCCTTCTGTTTTAATTTATGTCCATTGCCTCTTGCCCTGTCGTGGGGCATCACCGAGAAGTGTTGTTTACCCCTGCCCCCATCAGGTATTTATACACATTGATAAGATCTCCCTGAGCCTTCTGTTGTCCAGGCTAGAGTCCCAGCTCTTTCAGTCTCACCGCGTATGTCAGATGCTCCAACCCCTTATCAACTTTGCAGTCCTTCACTGGACTCACTCTAGGATGCTTATGTTTTGCTTGTACTGGGGAGCCCACAAGTGCACAGAGCGCTCCGGACATGTCTCACCAGTGCTGAGCAGAGGGGAAGGATCACCTCCCTTGACCTGCTGGCAACATTTTTCCTAATACAGCCCAAGATGCTATTGGCCTTCCTTGCTGCAAGGGTGCACTGCTGGCTCATGGTCTACTTGGAGTCCACCAGGACCCCCAGGTGCTTTTCTGCAAAGCTGCTTTCCAGCTGGTCATGCCCCATCCTGTACTGGTGCCTGGCATTATTCCTTGCCAGGTGCAAGACTTCCTATTCCCTTTTGTTGAACTTAATGAGATTCCTGTTGGCTTATTACTCAGCTTTTCGAGGTCCCTCTGAATGCCAGTGCAACTAGCTGGTGTATCAGCCACTCCTCCCAGTTTGTGTCATCAGCAACTTGCTGATGCACTTGGTCCCATCATCCAGGTCATTAATGAAGTAGTTAAACGGTATTGGCCCCCGTATTGATCCCTGGGGTACACCAGCAGTGACTTTCTTCCAGCTGGACTTCATGCTGGTCACTACCCCTTGAGCCTGGCATTTCAGCCAGATTTCAGCCCATCTCACTGTCCATTTGTCTAGTCTGTACTTCGACAGTTTGTCTATGAGGTTTTTACGGGAGACAGTGTCAAAAGCCTTGCAGAAGTCAAGATAAACAACATCTGCTGCTCTCCTGTCATCCATAGAGCCAGTCATTAGCTGGTCTGTTCTGCTCAGAGTGTCTCAGTCTCAGCAGGTGCTGCTGGCAGGGTTGCTCCATGAAATCAGTGTCTCCCCAGTTTGAGGTTTGTTTAAAACAGTCTTGTGAGTTTTGCTTTGGCTGACTTGCATGTGTGTTTCTAAAATAATGGGGTTTTAGTGATACATATTTAAAAGTGTGAAGAGGAATCATTTAAACATTGTCAAGTTTGAAAGTATTCTAAGTGATCTGAAGTCAGCAACATAGCTATTGTTGACTTTGTTTATATAGCAGCTGTTTATGTTTCTACCTTTCTGTCCTTACTAATAAAAGAACTGCTGACAGAGGTGAAAAATAAGGACAAAAAAAGGTTTGACACAGTGTCTTACAGCTGTTTGCTGTAAGATAAACAGACTGAAGAAAAGAAAATTTTCATTGGTATGAATCAGAGGAATTATTTATAATAATAACAGAAGTACAATTTTTCAAATTTATATTATTCCTTGAAAAACTTTGATTATGAAAAATGTCCTTATTCTAACAGGACTGGCATATCATCTAGTTAAATTTAGGAAATTTGACAGGAGAAATCATCTGGAAAAGAGAAGCGTATTTCAGTAATGTATAGTTTCTTAAACATCAGCAAAGAGAGTATGAAAAGAGTTTCTTATTCAAGAACGTAAACGTAAGTATTTTTAAGTGACAAAGTCCCTCTAGACATCAGAAACATTTTTAATGGATTGGAAAATGGAAGGCTGTAGAAAGGGAACTCAGCTGGTTTCTTTTGTGGAAAAGCATGAGATTGTTTATGTTAAAAATATCTCCCAAAGCTTTTATTTAGGGATAATAAACTGATGTGTTTCATAAATTCATTTACAGTTAAGCAGAGTTTTAAACAGAAGTAGTTGTAACTTATTTAGGAATCACAGCCACTCTAGTTCTATGAAAGCCTGCCCAAATGTAGTAAGTGTATGGTTTCTAGGATAACTGTAGTGTTCGTATAAAACGTTAGGTTTTGCCCAACTTTTTTCTTTACAGTCTCTGATTTCCTCATGTAAATTGGTTAAATTAAACGGACCTCTTTCTTCAGATGTTCCTTTTTTAGCTCTCTTGCAACGTGTTTTTTCAATATGCTGAAAAAAGACAGAATGTAAGAAAAATACAGAATCCTCATTTGCTCAGTTAGTGACGCGTAGTCTTTTCACAAGAACTTTTGGTGATTACTTAGGAGTATCAGTTTTATGCTACATGCATTATTGCAAATTTGGCTTGGTTCCTGCAGTAATCATGAATACAACCAAAGACGCCATAAATAAACATTTTATAACTTTTTTTTTTTAACATAATGTTAAAAGGGGAGGGGAGGTAAGGAAAGAAAGGAAACATTAAACCAGTATTTGTTATATTTTTTTCTGTGTCTTTGAGAGCTTTCTGAGCTTTCAACCACCTGTGAGAGAAGCAATGGTGAAAGATCTTGGGAATATATTTGAGTGCCATATTTTTATTCCTTGCTGCTTATGCATACACTAATATCCTGACTGACTGTGAAACATAGAAGGCAGCAACCACAAATATTAGGACATGGATTTATGCCACCTCATTGTAGGTGCTTGGGTACCTCAGTTAAATTAACAGCACAGTTGTTTAATCAATGGGAATTAATCAAATTAAAGAAGAACACAATTTTTGATAGGCAATTTTAATTCTTTTTTAATTTACCTCATCTGCCTACTTGTATATCCACTCAAATGTGTGCAAGCACAAATAAAAGTTGGTGCATAAGTGCTAATGAGCAGGAAAGGCAGTAGTCAGTAGAAATGAGGGGGAATAGGAGGTCAGTGAGCTGCTGCAGAGACATTTCTTTGTGGAACTACAACCAATGAATTCCACTGCTTCTTTCAGCAGTTCTTTTTTTCCAGTTCTCTTAATCAAGTTAAGATTATTATTCCTCCTTTGAAAATGTTGTTGCACCCATTCTTACTGTTGTCCATTTTTAAATATACTGTTGCTAGTATAAAGTGGACATCTTCAGGAGAAATATTTTGTTAGTTACTTCTTGATATTGAAACTACTGAAAAAAGCTAAAACTCTTTGAAAATGAAGTTAACGTACCTTGCTGTTACCATACAGGATTCTTTTGTCAGAATAAAGTATTTATATGCACCATTAAAATAGCTTTTCAGTTAACAATATTTATTTCCAAATGTTTTGACTCTTGTAACAAAATGCATGTTAACAGAATCACAGAAGGGTTGAGGGTGGAAGGCACCACTGGAGGTCATCTGGTCTAGTCCGCCTGCTCAAGCAGGGCCACCCTGGGCTGGTTGCCCAGGACCGTGTCCAGATGGCTTTTGAATATTTCCAAGGATGGAGACTCCACAACCACCCTGGGCAACCTGTACCAGTGCTCGGTCACCCTCACAGTAAACAAGTGTTTCCTGATGTTCAGAGAGAACCTCCTGGGTTTCAGTTTGTTTGTGCCTGAGTGATCTTAGTATGCCCAAATGATCTCAAAGCTTTGCTTTCCAGAGATCTATGACTGTACCTATTCTATCTTTCAAAGCTAGCTTTCAGAAGTGCTTGTAGTTCAAGAGTTTTATTTAAAAATACTGTACAGTTGAGTGTACAAACTGAGAAAGAAAACTACATACCAGATCTTCTTCTTGAATACTTGGGCCAGGTCCAGTAGTAAGAAAGCTTTCCTGAGCTTGGAAACACTTCACCACTCAAAATTTATTTATTGGAAACTTAGGAAGTATTCTTTTTCTGGATCAGTAAGAGGAGCAATTTAAACCAGTTTAAACATCGGTGAAGTCAGTTACATATTTTTAAATAGGTACAATCTACAATCAAACATCTTCTGAGTACATCACTAGATAGAAATAGAAACAAAAGCCAATATAAGGCACTCTCTTTAACACAAGTGCTATTTTCTTTTTTTTTAGTTGAAAGTTTCCCAGTGGTTGACAGTACTCCCTGTAGCTGATGCTGCTTTAATTACAGGACAACTACTAGATTCCATCTAATTTTCTCTCAGTTAATACATTAACACCGGCTTGTGCATATCTTTGTTTTATAAAGTAACATG
>VYZV01030342.1:15118-28853 GCA_013401275.1 Pandion haliaetus | reverse complement strand
GGGGATAAGGGAGAGATAATGAAACAGTAAAGATTGCCATATACTGTTTTTACAAATCTGACAGAATAAAGCAAATCTTAAGTTGACCAATATTAAGCAAATTTTTTAAGCTCCAACTGAAGAATTTTTTTACATGGATGCATATAACTTTCAATTGTGACTTAAGTCCTCCTGAAGTTTGGAAGACAGTGAGGTTTATATAGTTTTGTTAATAACTTTCCCCTCCTAAAATAATGATGCTTCAGTGGAAGCTTAGATGAAACACATATATGCTTTTACTTACTGCAGCTACTCTGTATGGCAAATATATATCATTTGATCTTTAAAGACTCTTAAATTTATGCAGTTAATAGAGTAATAAAATAATTTGGGTTTTGAGGTCTTCTGGTGGGCCTGGAAGTCATCCAAGTCCAACCTCCTGTTCAAAGCAAGGCAAACTTTAGACTCAGAGCAGATTCTTCAGGGCTTTGTCCTATACAGTTTTAAAAATCTCCAAGGGTAGAGATTCTACAGCCTCCTTGGGCAACTTAGTATGTCCTTAACTGCTGTCCTTAGAGGATTTTTTTATTTAGTATCTCTTGCTCCTTTTTATTTAGTATCTCTTTAATATCTCTTGCTCCTTTTTGTGACCAGAAGGAGCACTATCGGTGTACACTAACTCCTTCTCCTCTGCCTGTATCACATGTGCCTCTTCAAGCAGGTCAGATCAAACAAACAACAATTTAGCTTTACTAGGGTTCTCATAATTTAGTCTACTTTCTGAAATATGAATTGCAAAACAAAATGAGAAATTCAGTCCCAGCAACACAGATACTGTTTGTGGATGGAAGGTTGGACAGATAACTGATGTTCAGCTTTTTGCTGCAGGCAGGTATATGAGCTATTCAGACATTGTTTTGTTTTTGTGTCCTGTGAGCCGTAATCCCAACCCTTTCCTTTGTTGCTACTTCTGGTAGAAAGCTGATTATTCTATTTCCAGGTTTTAATGTCATTTTTTACTAGCAAGGGTTCCTTTCTGTCTTTCCTTGTACAGTCTTTCAAATGTCTGTGTTATTTACAGTAGATAGTTTTCTTTCCCTCATTTGAAGCCTGGCCCAAGACATTCTTGGGGCCTTTTATCTCTTGCTGCGCCATGGTGCTGCATATGATAATGCAAGAATCTGACTGAGGATGCATGGGGAAGAAAACTAGTCAGAGGTGCTTATCAATTGAAGATGAAAATAAAAAATAAGTCTAGCAGCAGACCACAGACTTTTTTCTAATATATGGGTGCCAGTTTTGGTTTTTTTTTTTTTTTAAATGAAATACTCATTCTTAGTTCTTTGAATACTTTAAAAAGTGTTTCTTAGGAATCTCGTTTCTATCTCAAGAAATGCTATGTCTTTCATGTCTGACCCATCCATATTACATATGAGTTCTGATATAGTACATAGACTTGTGGATTTCAGATAAACAGGAAGAAGTAATGTGTTTAATGTGTATGGTTCTGCTTTCCGTTCAGGACAAGTCTAACAGAGATTCTTAATGAACTTTCTGCCTGCAAGGGAGGGATAGATGCCAAAGGTTTCTCCTGAAATTCAGTTTATTGAATCTCTTTACTGTGAATAACACACATTTCACTATGTGTGTGTGAAAGAGAGATTTAATCTTGAAACCACAAGATTTCTGTGACTATAATATAGTTTCTCCCTTCTGGCTATCAGTGGAAGATTGAAAACCCAATCAGTAACAGATCCGAGGACCTCCCTGACTTTCATGTTCTTTCTGTGTCTCTCTTCCTGTCTCTTTTCTTTCCTGACTGTCTTGCTTTTGTAGGCTTACAAAGTGTCCTTTGGGTCAACAGATGCTGTACATGTTTGATAATTCTCAGCGGATATCAGCTTGTCCTGTTCCCAAAATGAGACCATTTCTAAGCCTTTTTTTAACCCTGTTTGACCTTAGATATATGCTTCCAAATCTCATTGATTTTACATCATCAGACATGATCAAAAGCTTACCAAACCTTCCAACCTCTCACCCCTAATATTCTATATCTGTTTTACTCAGGAGATTCTTTTAGGCTGATTCAACAGGACACAAGAGATGTCATGAACTTTGTAGGCAATGCTATGACTCTGGCATTGGGGCATTCATGGTCACCAGAAAATATCCAGGTAGTGCCTTGAAAAAAAAGTACATAATATGTTAGGAAATTACTGTGAGAGAGGTACAGAGATAAATTTAGAGAACACAAGAAACGCCACAGATGGTAATGAAGGAAGGGGCTATATTTTCCTGCACAAAGAATGGTTTTCTTTTTTTCAGAGACATTAACTGATGTTAAAATACAGAAACCATATAAGAAACCCAACTCTTCAATCAGCACTTCTTGGAGGACAATTAAAAAAAATTACTTCAAAACTTAAGTTGCGTTGCTTAGTTTTACTCTCAGTAACCCAAGCAGACACTGTACAGAATCCCAGGATTAAAAGTGGATGTGTCCTAATGGGCCATCAGGTCATGTAACTGTTAAGATAGTGTGAGTCCACCTCTGGGTGGAAGACTAAGTGAGAATTTGGTAACAATCTGAACTTTAAAATAAAAGTTAAAATACAATTGAAGCCAGTATTTATTTTTTAAATGCAGCTTTCAATAGTGTCATAATATTTAAGGTAAATGATACTTTTTTTTGGGGATGTGACTTGAGACCCCTTCTTGATCTCTGTTCTCCTCCTTTATCCTACAAGTGTACATGTATTTCAGTATTTTAAAAAATGATAGAGAATTCAGATACAAAGATCCGGGGACTATAGAGCTACACAGATGGCAGCTTCCAAAATATTTTTAATTTCCATTTTTTCTTCTAAATAATTTATCCCCTTTACAAAACTTTTAATGTCTGCTGCTCATCTGCTGCTCTATTTTTGCTGTGATTTTCTAGCTGCTGTGTTGCTAGGATGTGCTTAAATAGATGGAAAGGTTACAATGCACTTAATGGGAGAAGCTTCTCAATGAAGTGGGAGAAGCAGCAGAAAATAAATTTTATGAAGATCCTAAAATAAAATATAAGAATTAATAGTTAGCTATTGAAGTAACATCTTTAGTATGAATTTGTATGCCAAAAGCTTATCTTTAATTAAAGTGACGCAGTTAAGGTTAGCCCTTTGTAATAATGTATTCCAATTCCCTTAACAGGCCTGAGTAGTGTTTACAAATCTTGATTTTTCTGAACTGACAATTTAAAAGTATTCACTAAAATATTCATAATAAAATATCATGAGTGATTAACAGCCTGTATTCTAGCATACACATTTTTTTAAAAAACCAGTTGTTTCCAAACAACAAAAAATACATAGATTATTCATACCACACTAGGCATTACTGCAGTTCAGTGTTACCTCAATTTTTGCTTTCCTGACAGATAACGGAGTTTCCAGAACTGCATGAGGTACATAGTTTACAGTATTGTGAAATGATGTCAGCACTGTTAGGATTTTTACTACAGTTATTTGGCATTTTCTTTAAAAAGAAATTACTCTTTTAATCTTCATATTTCCTATCTTGCAAGAATTTTGAGTCCTTTTGCTTCATTATGGAAAATTGTTTATTTTGAGAAGGTTTGAAACTGAGCATCTAAAATTGGTTCAGTTACTAAGAAAATATTTGAGTAACTTAATGCTCCTCTCCACTGTATTTCTCATGTTGTGTCATCATTTGAACCTTGCCAACTTTAAATACATGGTACATAGTTGATTTATAGGACCTGCCAAGAATGGATGAACTGTGTAAGGGAGGCTAAATAACTGTCTAATTGTCTAAGAAACGCATTTTCAAATGTGAAACATTTTAAAGTTTAAGTTGTAGTGCTTATGTAGCTAGATCTGCTCATTATCTGAATAACTATCCCAGTTCTCAAAAGTGTTGCTCCAATGGAACTTCAGATTATGTTTGGTGAGAACTGCTACCTCCTGTATATGGCTGTATTTAGCTCAGTGAACTTCATCCAGTCAAAAATTGATTTTTTTAGCTGGAGGCCTGTAGCCCAGCTCAGCCCTCCTCACTGACCATAGAAATATGAATTAAGTATTACAGGCTGTTCCCTCTGGACTCTCTCAGGGCTGGTCTACAACTTGAAAGTTTTGTTGGCAGTTTACTAGGCAATTAAATTCTCAGGAAGTACTTCAAAGGAAAATGGATTTTTGGCTGGCAGGAATGGATGTTTTCCAGCCAGAGAAAAGAGAACAATGTTGCAAGGAATTTTTAAACCCTGTAGGTATTTTTAAAATAACCTACCACCAACTGTCATATCTTCCTACTAGTTTAAGTTTGTACAGACAAGTTTCTCCAGTCCTCTATGTGAAATGGTAGCTGTCAGACCACACAGGCTTTGAAGGTATTGAAGCTCCTTCACATCTAGAACAGCAGACTGCAGGATAGCACGCTTCTACTCATTAATGTCTTTCAAGCAGTTGTAAAACTCATGAGATGATAGAGCTGTATCTTGAATGGTGATACGGAATAACATACAGCAACCATTCTTCAAAATTAGTCACATAGTTGAAGGACAGTATTAGTTGCCTTGGACTGTTTGCAGAGCCCTGGAGAATCAGACAACTACAGTTCACGCAAAGTAAATGGATTAAGTTTATTACAGTATATTTTAACATTTTTTTTCATTATACTTCTCCACGTCTCATTGGTTCAGCTAGCGCAGTATTTGCTGTTGAAGCAGTAAAGATAGTATTTTGTTCTTTTTGGTCCTTTGGGATCTTTTCCAGAGCAATGAGATGGTTGAGGAATGTGGAAAAGTATAAGCGTTTTAGATGCAGCACTTTGGATCTTTGGTTAGTGAAATGTTCATTAATTCAGTTAGTTGATCTAAACTGCTGGAAAGACACAAAATATTCCTGCAGCCTGCAGATGTTAAAAGTGGTTGTGGGATTTAAAGGGAACCATAAAAGAGTTATTTTTGTACATTAAAAATTGAATCTTGTTTCCTTCCTCACATAGTTCCGCCAGATCAGTATCTGGTATGAAATACAATTGTGATTCTCAACATTTTCACATGTATGCTGCTATGAGTTTTTAACTTTATAAGTAAGCTTTTTAAGCTGAAGCTTTTATAAAATCAATTTGCTCGCTACAGAAGTATGCTTTGTTTAGTCAGTTGAAAATTAACACAAGTTTAGAAGAGCTGGTGGGGCATTTTGTTTGACTCATTTTTTTGGCACCAATGCAGAAAAGTAACTCATGCCTAAATTATAAGGAAGCTGAATCCACACCTGTTCTTTTTAAAACTGAAGTAATTCTTTAAAGGTGTTTGACACTTGGTCACTGGTATTGCAAAAGTAAGTTACAAAAAGGATTTTGAGAGCTTGATTCTTCATACTGCTGTCGTGAAAATCATGAGGGTAACCTGTATGAAGTTGCAGGAGTACTGGTAAGTAGGAAGTAAAACTGGGAAGGGTGTTTGGCTGTCCTGGTTTCAGCTGGGATAGAGTTAATTGTCTTCCTAGTAGCTGGTATAGTGCTATGTTTTTGAGCTAGACGGTTGATAACACACTGATGTTTTCGGTTGTTGCTGAGCAGTGTTTAGACTAAAAGTCAAGGATTTTTCAGCTTCTGATGCCCAGCCAGCAAGAAGGCTGGAGGGGCACAAGGAGTGGGGAGGGGACACGGCCAGGACAGCTGACCCAAACTGGCCAATGGGGTATTCCATACCATGTGATGTCACACCTAGTATATAAATGGGGAGGAGTGGGGGGCAGGGGGGATCACCACTGGGGGACTAACTGGGCGTTGATTGGCAGGTGGTGAGTAATTGCATTGTGCATCACTTGTATAGTCCAATCCTTTTATTATTACTGTTGTCATTTTATTAGTGTTGTCATTATCATTACTAGTTTCTTCTTTCCTGTTCTATTAAACCGTTCTTATCTCAACCCATGAGTTTTACTTCTTTTCCCAGTTTTCTGCCCCATCCCACTGGGTGTGGGGGGGAAGTGAGTGAGCGGCTGCGTGATGCTTAGTTGCTGGCTGGGGTTAAACCATGACATTGGCCCATATATTCTATTGAAACAATCATATTAAAGGCTTACCACGAACAAATGTATTATACTGACTGAAACAGACATCACCATCATTGTGTTTTCCCAGCATTACTGCGACATTTAGATAATGCATTTTGAAACTGAAGTGAGATCTATTTATTAATTTAAAGCTGTATCTTTGGAAGAGCTGGGAGGAATGGTGAAGTTGCAGAGGATTTAAGTAATTGCATTTTGATATGAAGAGCTTTACTTTAGTACTTAAAAGGGGAAGAGCCACAAAAAAGCTTCTTTAAACTTCTGAATGTTTATTGTGCCACATCAAACTGAATAAAGATATTTTTTGCTGATGTAACTTTTTTTATTTGTTTTACTTAATGGTGCAAGGAGCATGCTTAGTTTTATTTTTCTCACAAACATGCTCTAGTAGGGTCTACTCTGACAAGTGGGACTGAGCACTCTTAAGGATCAGAAATAGCTTCCACAAAACAGCAACTAGTGTATCAGAGTATTGGGTTCCTATTAGAGGGCAGCCCTACACAAGAAGATGCCTAGACTTTGGAAGATAGCATACTGCTATTACTTCTTTGCTGTATATACTCCATAGAAGCAGTTACTTGTTTTCTTGACTGCACAATGGCCCAGCTTCAGGAATAATACAAACTCTTGAGGGTCTCGTGATTATAGCCTTTTGCTAGCTTAGACCTGAACTGGAAAAAGCCTAGTGTACAGGTCCTACTCCATATTTGCATTACCACGCTACTGTGCAAAGTGTTGCTGCATCCTTCTTCTATACTCAAAGTCATAGTGTGGTCTCATGACTGCACAACAGGTTTTCAGCTCTGATTTCTGGTTTCCTGCTGATATAACAGTACTTTGAACTCTCAGGAGAAAGACAGAATTTAAATTTTTTCAATAGTTTCTGTTGGCTGATAGGCATTTTCTCACTGAGAGTGCTAGCTATTGTGAATACTGTGCACAAACATCTGTCTCTCTTGTGTTCAATGTAATAGGGAATGTAGATGCCCAAAGCAACAATGTGAATTCTTTTCTGGAGCTAGGTGCTTAAGTCCTTATGGTGTTCAGTGCTGGGAAGCTTGTGTCTGTTGTTTCTGGTTTTAGTCCAAGGTGTTCAAGTAGGATCTTGTGGCTTGCATGTACAGTATTTGATATTCTCAGGCTGTTCATCGTCAAGCTATTGAATATCCCTGAGTTGCATAGGGTCCAGCAATGAATGACCTAAGCAGTCAAGAATAAGGTTTTCTTCCCTGGAAGAATGCAGATACACAAATACTGCAAACACAGAGTTGCAGATTGTAACAACTAATGTTCCTGCACCCATGATTCTTCTTGCAGCTTCAGCACAACATCTCTTCTTAAAAAGCTTCAGCTCTCGTCCTACACCTGTTGTTCAGCAGATGTCTCCACTGTAGGCTATAGAGCTTGCCTTCAGGGCTGCAGGGGACCTTCGAGAAGAAGAGTTGTACAGAGAAGTAAGCATATGAGAGAAAGGTTACAAGAGAACACAGGCTTAGGACACGAACATACTGTAAGGGCAATGTGTAGTGTCTGCATTTGTACCTTGAAAGATGTCAGCTCTTACCTCTGTTATGCATGCAGTTACTTTCTTTGTTTAGTACAAAAACTACCTGTGACATGTTGTGTCTGACAGTAGCTTCTCTGTGTAGCCTATGAGATGTGGTTTGCACAGCACCTTTGCTCTCTGGTGCTCTGTTGCACCCAGCCCTTTTCTCACAGACCTCAGGAAAGCAGATTACTTGACCTGTACTCCTCTCCTGAATTTAAAGCACGTTAGTTCAGTGTAACCTCCATTTTGTTACCAGGAGGCACCCACTCTGTACCAGGGTGTATAGCTCCTTTGGTACTTGTACTCAACCAGATAATAACCTTATTTGGTTTGAGGAACATGTTTGGATGCAATTGCGTCTAATTGAACCTCGCAGCAGAATTCCTATTGACATTACTGAGTTAGGAAATCATTTGTTATCACTGGGTGTCTGTGATGAGATTGCATTTGTAGTGGTGTATGAAAACTGATGGGATTAGGTTCAGATTATATTATTTACATTTCTAGTTGATTTTTTTTCAAGCTCTTTTCATCTGTACTAGTCTGCACAGGTAGGAAGATCCATACAAAGATGTCTATGCTTTTTTCAACTTAATTTGAAAGGAGAGTGGCCATGACAGGATATGAAAAGCATTCTGTGACACAGTAGGTGACACTTCATACAGCAAATACACTTGGCCCTTATTTGGACCTTATCACTAAACAGCACTTACGAAGCCATTGCTTTTTATGATACCATAATTCTTCACCATTCATTCACAATAGGAAATGGCTGAAGGGGCACACAATCTCTGTGTTGATGTAATTTGCTTTCTAACATGGTGACTTCTCAACTTAGCATGTAGACAGATGGGTGTTCTTCAAACAGCTCAGCCAGCAAAAGGTCTTACAGCCTATCAGCCTGCCTGACTTTCTCCCTGTTGATGGGTATTGCCTTCCTATGAGCACCAGCTAAATCACTCATTTGAAATTTTACCTGTTTAAATCTTGTTAATTCCTTTGTTAATTGACCCAGCTGGAAGAGGACATTTGTCCGTAACCTTACAGAACCTGTAGTATGCTAGTGATGAAATTAAATTGGGCACAGACCTATAGTGGTGGACCAGAAGGCAGTATAGCTTGATGAAGAGTTAGGAATAGTGGCTTTGGTTTTGTCAGGTGGATTTGTGGAACCTAGTCTAGCAGGTATAAGTCTAAGAATAGAGAACCAGAAGTTTTAGCCCTAAACTTACTAGGCAGAGTCAGGATGAATAACCTCAGTTCTGAACAGAGCTGAGCTAAAATCTCACTGGCCCTATAGCATGGTCAATAAAGTACTAAATTGGGCTGTGTGGGCACTATCATCAGAGGGGAAAAAATGCTTACAGTATCACTTTGCATTCAGTTGTGATCAGCATTAGAAGAGTAAATTGTAGCAGGTGATTTCAGACTTATAATTAAGCACCAGGGATTGTATTCCCTCTGTTGCAAAAGGTGAAATCTAAAATTTTTGATATGAAAATTCTCCAGTTTTGCTTTCTTTGCAACCACTGTAAGTCCTTTGTGCAATAGAAAAACTATTACATTGGAAAAGCACCTATGGAGCATCAGCATTTTCAAGCTTTCATTAAATGGTTAATCTATATAGGATTTGTGGAATCCAAAGCAGAAACATTGTTAAATAATGCATGCTGACGAATACGTAGTCTCATATTTATTCCACAGAGGCTTTTGGTTTTGTTTTGGGATTCATGAACTCTCATGGGTCTTCTAAAAATTAGCAGATGTGGGTACTTTAATAGCTCAATAATGTCATCTGTCTGGCATCAGGAGCCCTCTTTTGCAGTAGCTAAGTGTCTTTTGATGTGTGATGTGGTCCGGTAATGTTGTAAAGCTCTCTGGTTTCACTGAAGAGTAAATGACTGAGTATCAGCAGTTTGTAAAGCCTTTTAATACTGCTGAAAGAACAGATACTGACAGGGTACAGTGCTAGAACAAAACAACAAAGACTGGGTATACAAATGATGATGGCCACTTAGTTTCTAAAATAATTACAATTCATGTGGTTTTGGCTTTTACAACTTTGGAGTATAAATCCTTTTTGTTGAATTCCTATAAAGTGTTATTCAGGAAACACATTTCTGCAAGAAAACTGTCAAATGTTTAGCCACAGAAAACAAAAACATGTCTTTGAAACCTGTCATCCAGTCATCTGTCAGTATATTCATTAGTTGTCAAAATGCCACCAAAGCAGCCATGAATTAAAAAGCAAAAAATTGTTTTAAAAGAGGATGTATCCTTCTCATGTTAAAATTTATACTAGAAGTTTGTAAGTAAATTACTGACCTAATCTAGTGGCAAAATGAGAGAAGAAATTAATGTTCTGCTTGGCAAAATACAATAAAAATTGAGTCTGAGGATTATTCACAAAATGCTTTTATCCCTGCCTTGTTTTGTAGTTCCTTTAAAGCAAGTCATGACAGCCTAGAAAAAGGATGGACAGGCTCCCTGGGAACAGTAGAAGGTCCCCTACTGCAGCACTCGGATCTCAGTCAAGTGGCAAAAGGAAAGGCTCTACCTACTCTCACTACCAGAGGAGTGCATTCACCTCTGTTCAAAAAGTATACTTTCTTTCATCAAGAAAGATTAATGTGTTTTTCATTGCATTCTGCATTCTGTGTGTAAATTAATTATGAATTTCTGAGTAGAATGTCTTTAAAACTACAACTAGTTTAGTAGAAAACTTCCTATGGAAGTTCTTGTGCCTATCGACATTCTTTTACGATTGTTGTAAAAGATTGATGCAGTTGGTACTTCTTTCGTGTTTCAAGTGCCTGACTACTTTTAGAGTGCAAAATAAATGGTTAGTTATTGCTATCAGATGAAGCTTCTTGATGCTGATAGACTTAGCTACTGCTGTTTGTTGTGACGAAGCTAAACAGAGCTAAATGCCTTTCCACTCAAAACCATCTTTCCACTCAGAAACCCCCAAACAAATAAAGGATTTCTGCAGATTTGAAAAAAGGATAGTTTGCATGTATGTGCTCACTCACACAGATAAGAATGAAATCCATTGAAGACAATAGCATGCTGAAAGGGAGGGAGAAGCTTCGACACAGCCTAAAAACTATCAGTGCATGGCCTGGGCAGAAGCGGAGGCAGTGAGCTGCTTGGTCAGGGTGCTACCTGAATTTGAGCACAAAACCAGCATCTGATTTACTTTTGAAAGAATGTCATGGTAGACTCTTATAGATGAATGAAATATATTTTAAAACCCTCTTTTTTTGGATAACCTACACACCAATATGCCTCTCGGCCAGCATTCATGTCAAAAGCAGTATTTCTCTTATTTTACTGTATTGACAGTGCTTTGAGAATTATTTTTCTTTCTTCCTAAAAGTATACCAGTAGCTGAAATGACATTAGTAGACAGGACCTCTTGCAAATCTTTATTCCTCTATGAGCTTTTCTTTAACATGACACACAGTTTAACCAATTATTTAGCAAAAAATAGATTTAAAATTCTGATACAGCTCAGTGAGTTTTGATGGAGAATCTTGGATTAATTCTCCTTCTGTGTCACATTCCAGAGTACTGTATTAACGTAATAAATGTTCTGTCAAGTACCTGTCTTTGCACCCCTTTTCCATAAATAACTTAAATATGACTTTTCAGTTTCCTTTTTAATAACTGCTTTGACTTTTAGATAACTTAATGATTTCTATATTATTTGCAAACTGGTGTGCAAATGGAAACACTGTTGTGCTAGACATGTATTTGACATGCAAGTGAGCACAGGAACTGCACAGTCAGTGTGCTTTTTTGAAGGAGGGTACTCATCAAAGCAACAAGTTCTCATTAAGGTGAGAAATACAGTTCTATTTGTCACAGGGCAGACTAAATACTGTTTTCATGTGTATGTGTGTGTATGTATATATATACACACACACATGCATATTGCTATATAACTATGTAATTTAATTATATAAGTTACGTATACAACTAATTTTCCTATCTTTAGAAATAGAAGCCTTCAAATATAGAATTTACACTATTTATAAAATGCATCCTGGTAAATAGATGTGAAGGATGATACTATGTTAGAATTATTTTGCAGGAGACTGCTTGCATTGATGTATGGTAGTTGCCTACACTTTTTGGAACTATTTTATTCCCGATAAACCAAATAAATCTTACTTGAATAAATTAGTGTAAAAGGTTGGTGGATATAAAACTCAGGGAAATCCAATAAAGGTTTGACATTCCTTTTTACATGACTTACGGAATTTGCAGAATATAGAGCTTCTCTTCAGAATTAAAAATTTGCATATCTTAACAGACTACGCTAGGAACGATGCTGCAACTCATTAGGAAGAAATACAAGAACGTGTTTTGAATCATAAAGATAGTAAAAATGAAATGTCAATGCCAGTTTTTTTAATGGAAATGTGCAGTGAAATTTGTGAATGCATCTGTCGTCTTGTGGCGTGTCTGAGACACGGTGAAAGAAGAGTCAGTATGGGCTTTACAGGCTGCCCTGCTATTGCGATACAGGCACGTCACAGGAAAGTGTGTGTGAGGACAGGAGATCCATTTCTGTTCTTTTCTTCCTCGTGTGCATCAGGACTAACTCCACTGAAATTACTGCATTTCTACGCATGTGAAGTAATGTAAATTAAGTAGAAGTCGGTTCAAGTTAGTGTTCTTGATAGATAGTTCTTGGTAAATTCTCAGTAAGGTTGCAATTCTGGGAAGTTAATTCTTTCCCATAGCAAAGTAGGTGAAAAGAAAGCCTATTTGGGAGGTTGTCTTTGAATAACATTATTTTAACTTTTATGGACTTTGTGGAGATTTGAAAAATCATGATGGATGTTGTTGACTTTCTGTTCATTAAGTCAAATGGAGTAAGTCAGAGATACTAGGATCTTTATTTGATTTTTTTATTATTATTATTTTTAAGAAAAACAACTGTGCATAATACCTATTTTCAGATGTTTGACTCGGCTCTGAAGTAATTTTCCTTGGCTTTGTAGAGTATCCCTCACCAGTGCTTCAGTGGGGAGGAACAGCGTCAGCTTAGAGTAATGGGAATACTTCAGCATGGCCTTCACCCAGCTCAAACCCATGAAGACTTAGGCTGGGCGTACAGTTTCACATAATGCTTTACTTTGCTTAATTTCAGGCTGTCATCCAAAAGAGGTAGTTCCTTTTGGGAAATCTCTGTCATGTCAGAACCTAATCTTTTCTTGCATAGGTTTGTTTTCTCTTGGATCAATGAACTGAAGTAGCTCACTGGGGATATTACAGTTCTCAAATGGAAGGAGAGAGGGCAGGAACTTGCAGTGAGGAACAGAAGAACAGGACCTCTCCCTAGCTTCTTGACAGCTACTTGACATTAGATCAGAGCAAGCCTAGTGTGCAAGTCCACCCCTAAATAAAGTACCAACTTTTTCACTGAAGTGAAAGGCAATGTTGGAGAAAACTGTAAGGACTGCTCTTGCAGAAAAGGGAGTATGGCCAGTGAATGGATAGCCCTGATTTCACCCCCTCATCCCCCCTCAACCAGGTTCTATTTTAATTTCTGGAAATTAGTTAGCTGCATAATTCTTTCACTCTACCCAGCAAACCAAAGAAGAAAAGTGGTTGTTCCAGTCTCCATGAACCTCCTTTTTCATACCTGCAGTTCCTTACGATATATGGAGGTACTGAAATGTATCTTCTAATAAAGTACTTTGATATTCAAGAGACTACAGTGATTGCTGGCAAAGAGGAAACTACTTTTCTAACCTGGACCTTAATGCTTTTATAGTAGCAAAGGCAATTGTATGGCTAGCTTCATTTCTACTCAGCAGTCAAGTTGGTTCAGGTTTAATTGTTTTCTCAACTCAGATTTCACTGGGTGCTTTTTTTGGTGCAGGTGTCTTGACCCGAATACATTAGAAGTGGTTCATTTTGTTTAAAACAATATTTTAACTATACTTATATCCTTTTAAAATCTTTGAGTCTTTCCTTCCTCTGTTTTCCCCATGACATTCAATATCTCTGCTAAACCAGTGCAGTGACTTAGGGAAACTTGCTCTGATTAAACATGTGAGAAAGCATATGTGTGAAGTTCAGAGCGTCTCAGTCATGCCAACTGTTG
>VYZV01030342.1:3048-14039 GCA_013401275.1 Pandion haliaetus | reverse complement strand
AGTTATTGATTTGTCTTGCAGTTTAGGCTCGCAAATGGTGAACTACTTACCAAGTCCTTGCAGTGAAACAGCTTGAGTCATGTTCCTTCTAAGGAAGGAAGGAATCAGGGTTGGGAGAGGGCTGCCCTAATTTTGCTGCCTGGTACTTTCAGCCCATCTCAGCTATTGTAACTGCTCTCTGTGAGAGGGTATTATTAATTTAATATTTTATTTTTCTGACAGTAAGAAAAACCATATCTCAAAGACTCTACTTCAGTATGAGGCAGATTGTTCTTACCCAAAATCTGATTGAGGTTTTTTTTTCCTTGATGGAAAAAACATTTGACATGATGATTTTTTCCTTTATTTCCCATCACCCTCCTTCTTCATAGATAGCTATTCTCTCAGCAGTATGGAGAACAGCTCTTCCACTGGTCTGGTGGAGCCCAGCTAGCTTACAGCTTTTAGGAAGGAAGAAAAGGCAGCACCTGTCTGTCTTTGAGAATGAAGGATGCTTAGGAGAGATCAGGGTGGGGGAGGGAGACATGTAGTACATTCACAACTGGTTGTCTAAGGTCCTGCCTTGATGTCTTGCTCCTTTTTGTAAGGAGGCACTCTTAATTTTGTAGTGTAGACACACAGTGGCGACCCTCATAAACATCATGAAACTACATGCTGGGTAGAGTTGCCTTTTCCTTTTTCTCTGTCTGTGTGCCTGGTGAAGTGTTTCCCAGGAACCCTGCTTTAGGCTTCAACTTCTTCCCATAGACCGTATGGAAAATTTGGTAAAGAGGTCCCAATTTCCACAAGTCTTGCTTTCCAGAAGTACTGCTTTGAGATATATTATTCTTCTGAGCAAATCTGAATTGGGAATTGAAGCTGTGGAACCCTAGGGAATAATGCCTGAAGGGAAGCTAAAGGTGAGACTGAAAACCAGGCTGGTTTGAGATGTAAGAACAGGAGATCAAAAATTATATTCTTCCCAATGGTGTAGTATAGCTGTCCTTACAGACCCAATTAAAATAACATTTGATTAAAATGAATACAACAAAGCACAGTTTTAAGTGGTACTAAGTCTCTGGATAAATTGAAAAACCACCAAAATTTAATTTTATATTAAAGATTAAAGAGTACTTTCTGCTCTTAGTTATATTATGGTTGCTCTGGTGTATAAGCAGTAAGGCAATTTAATGTAAAATTAAAAATCCTTGGACAACAGCATCTCAATTCAAATTAGCATGGCTGAGAAAATTATTTTAGCCTTTAATGTTGATTTATAGCAATTTTGCATTCTTTACATGTTGAAATCCAGAACGGCATTAAGCTAATATGGCTGTATCACCTGCAGGTGTTGCTTGAGAGTCGAGTGAGCAGTCCTTTGTATTTTCTTTGAAGGATCAATATTTCAAGATGTGCAAAGGAGAGGGGTCTGACTGACAAGCTGCCTTGATACACTGTTACTCTAACTATGACTGGATTGACTGAAAATTGCCTCAAAGAGTAAGATAATTTATAAAAACTATAAAGCGTAGCCAAGTGTTTGAAGTAATCAAAGCTAATTAGGAATATTACTTATTTTCACTTATTTAAATGTCTTGCCCGCATTTTTAGTTTCTTGAAGTTTTCATTCTGAAATGTTCATATTTTGTACTGCACTTGCATGAAAAATATGCATTAGACGTTACAATTATGCAAAAATTAGAACTGGCAGAATTTACTGAAATAATTTCTAATAATTGTGCTGCGAGAAATTACTGTTGAGTGTACCCATATTATTGGAGAGAAATTTGTTTTTCATTTTTTGTGACTGTCTAGAAATTTAGCAAATAACCTGGCTTAAGGAAAAAAAAAAAGGTAGTTTGGAAATAAAATGGATGCATAATTATAAAAAAGTGTCTTTTCATGAGAATACGAATTTAGTTGTGGGGCAAAATCATGCTGTCTTATTTCTGTGCCTAGATGTATTATCATAAAAAGCTGAAGTTTCTTTGGATGCCTCATTCTGTGATACAAATATTATATATGTATATATGATATAAGCTGGTTTTATTTTTTAATGATTAAATGTAGTCATTCTCCAGTGTGGATTAAATAACACACTTACCAGTCTCTTAGTACCAACATACAGTCTGGATTACAAGTTATGTAGTAAAGTGCTTTTGCAGTACTAGCAGCAGAATTTCAGAAAGTTTTTTTGTAGTTATTTTGGAATTTGTAATATGTTTTCCTCTTGCAATGTTTTTTCTTCCATTACCTTGAAGAATCTTTCCTTAATTCAATATTTATTATTAGTTTTGTGGGAGCATATCACTTGTGCTTAGAATAGTATTCATATAATGAGAAAAGAGTGTATTTGAAAGGGTACATTGAATGGAAAAAAGTTTTTCATCATCCACTGGTGCAACTGTGCAGAACTGCATGGAGCTTAATTTAAATAGAAGAAAAAATTACTATTTTTGCAATGTGTGCAGTTTGCATTTGAGATCTTGATTTAAGGGGTAAATTAGTTGTAACAAGCCAAAGAAAACAGTAGTAAACATGGCAGTATGAAAGAAATTTCTTTTATCTCCTCAGTGGTAGTGTGAATGTGAAATTCAAATGAATCTGTGAACAATGTAAATTTTGACATCAAAGTGTAATGTTTACTTATATAATAGATATGAAGTCCTAGGTAAGATTTTTTGGTTTTATTAATGAATAGCATATACATAGAAAAAAACTGCTGTGAAAGCTATTTCCCATTTAGGGAACAAACTGGATTAACTTCTTGATGAATAAATGAGCTTTTTTTACCCTAAAGGTTTGAATTAATGATTTGTATAAAAAAGCTTACGCGGGCTCTAGTTATTGGCTTTGTCCTATTGCTGCTTGCTTAAGTTGCACCTAAAATTATGTTATTTTAGTGGTGTTAAGTGTCTTCTCTGATTCTTTTAAATGGAAAATTGAAAATATTCTTAACATATAAAATATATTTTAAATGAAATGGGAATGTAGGTTAGCACATCTCATTTAGAAGGTTTCAGTTTGATAATGGTGTTTTAAAACTTTTCTACAATATTAGAAAGTACAAGACTTATTGTGAGAATTAAGTTGCAGGGTTTTATTTTTGATACATTAAAATAAAAAATACATTCAATTAAAAAGCCATATTAATCCTTTAACATCATAATAGCAGAGAAATTTTTCACATTTACATAAATGTGAAACATAAAAATAAGCCCTTCATTTATATTTTTTAATTACTTTTTTTTTTTTTTAGCTTTGATAATGCAGGTACAAGGAAATGGCTGGGGAGCAGAGATTTAGCAGAATCAGCTGCAATAAAGATTATAGAACAAATCTTAAGAGTTTTAATCAAGCCAAGTTCAGATGAAGCCAGTGGCAGATTTGGTTGAATAACACCAGCAAAATGAGGGATTAATCCTAAAACTATGAATTTTAGTACACTGTATCTGTTATTTGAAGTTGTCTCACTAAAATACCAACATTGGGTCTATCCATTTGTATATTTAGACACATGAGGTTTAACAGTCAATGGCAGTAAAACTGGCTAAATTCACATAGTTTGTTCAAAACAAGAAGGAAAATATCATAATAAATGGAATGAACATGGTAGTTGTGGGTATAACAGGAGACTCCAGGGGGAAGTAATAACAGGTGAAATGCTGGTTCATCCAAAATGTCATCTTTGCTTCTGATGTTTTCATCCAAGGCACTTTCCTGCTCTGAACTAAAAACATTCACTTTTCTGTCCAGCTGGCAATAGAATTGACTGAAGTAAAAGCTATATGAGGAGGAGGATACACCCATGATTTGTGCTCCAGGGTGAGAGGTCATGCTGGTGACAGGTCACAGTGATCTGTGCTGAAATCTCTCTGTATACTTCAGATTTTCTGAAGTTTGCCTTATGATGGATCCGCAGTGGATTCACAATGGTTCCGATGTCCTTAGTCCTTTTAAATATTCCCTAATTATTGCAACATTGTCTTTTCACCTTTCCCTTGTTTCTTCCTGTGAAATACCTGTAATGCTCTTGTAGCCCTTGTTTAAAGGTGAAATCTATGCTGAACTAATCTGTCACTGTGAATTCACTGTAGAAGGGGCAGAGCTGTAGCAAATACTCATGTGCAAACCACTAGGCTGTTGCAGGGTCTGGGTTTTTTTCCCAATCATCTTCCAGATTGTGGCTTTCAACTCTGCTGGAAAATGATTTTTCTGTTTTCATGTTAGTATGATGTTGAATACTTTCAATTTCTCTACATCTGACTTTATGTATATAAAATTTGAACACGTAATTCCAACCTTAATGCCTTTAAATACGTGCACACTTTCTTTCCTTCTTGCCTTTCCCCTCCATCTAACAAAACCCGAAATGTACTGTTGATCTGGTATCTTCTCAATCCCCTCACAGTGCTTTGCTTCAGCAATTGCCTGCCGCTCTCCTTCACCCTCTTCCCTCAACTCCCAGCTCAGAGAAGCAAGCACCTGCCCTGTCCTCTCTCTGGGTCAATCTGCCACCTAATGGAGGACTGACATTATTGTTAATTAATTTGTAGGCAGAAGTCAGTGCATCCAGATCCCTCTGTGCCCTACTCATGGACAATGGGGGAGAAACCCTGGCAGAATTTACCCGTGTTGTGGCGGTGAGCTTCCAGTGTGAGCTCTTGAGGGCAGACACCAAGTCTCTTTTGCTTTCTCAAGTGCCAGCCAAGTAAGCCAGCTCTTAATGACAGTGACAGGCAGTGAGTTTGTGTCAGTGTGCACAGCGTGGTGTTGCACGGATGCAGTGCATGTCCTGTCAGGCATTGCCCTGTTGTATATTCCCGCTTAAAGCTTCCACAGTGTCCACAAGAGCCTATATATTCAGGGATCTTGAAGCTCCACAAGTCAATATTAAAAAAAAAAAAAAAAAAAAAAAAGAAGGAAAAAAAAAAGCAAAGGTAGCAAGAAAAAGAGAAAACTTGAATGCCAGCCTTCCCTGCTTTATCTGTAGAGTTGAGGTGGCCAGCTGCAGCAGGCAAGTTTTATGAAGGTGACAAAGCTGGTTAGCACTTTGTGTGTTGTTATGAATTATTTGGGGGTGAGAGGGAACTAGAGATGCTCATATGGAGAAGTGATAAAGACAGAAAATCTTACACTTGGCAAGTTCTTTCTTACCGTTGTTAGGGCACTATGCCTATAGGGCACTGCATGTATGATCCTCAGTAGCATACCTGAGCACGGTGACCTGGTTATGAAATGTAGCACAACACTGGTGATACCTGCAAACAAATTTTAAGGAGTTGGTTTGTTTGCTTAAGTCTCACATCATTCTGTTGGGAACAGCGGCAGCATAAATTAGTGTTGTTTAAAGCAGGGACACACCTGATTTGCACAGCCTTACTCATTGTGAACATTATCAGGACTTTTGGAGAGAAAGGCAGGGATATTTCTGAAGTGTAGAAGTGTTTATATCTGAGCTCTTGGTTCATTTCAGTTTTTAATGGTGGGCAGAGATTGCAAGCTAACATGTAATTTTAACTCCTTTAACAGAATTAATTAAAATCAAACAGGCAAACATGCTAACTTTTGCCTGTTACACATAGGTGGCCAGTCCCCAACCCCCATATCCAAAAAATCTACCCAAGGCAGCTAGCTGGAGTTTGTACAGTTTGTTCCCTGAGAACTGTTTACCCTTCTTTGTTCATGTACTTGTTAGGGTTTTATGTCTGACAGAATGCCTTAGTCCTCAGTTTCTGGCACCATCCCTATTCTGAGTGACCTCCTCCCTAGCATAACTACTCTGGCATTTCATGCTAATATTAGTGGTTTCTGCTCTACTTCCCAAAGGGGGGAGTTTCCCAGTCTTTGAATCAGATTCTGCTCTTCTGCAAAGTAGCTTTTCACAAGAATATCTCCAGGATTGCAGGAATACTTCTGGACAGATAGTGCTTTTGGGGTTAGCTGTAGGGATGCAAAGAAGGTAATTAACCAGAGTAATACAGAATGTATTACCTTCTCCTAAGCGAGCTCTCTGAAGCCCCTGTTCTGAATTCTGGTGGGTTAAAAAAAAAAAAAGAAAAAAAGGAAGAAAATCACTTTCATCATATCTCCTGGGTAAAGAAATTAACATTTCAGGGAGCACTTCAGCTGATCATCTCTTTTGCATATTCACATGGAACTAACTGTAGTCGTTGAATTGGGAGTCTTCACTCATGATGATGGTGCATTTTCCTTCTGCCCACTCTGCAGTCTTCCTTCTGGTTCTGTTTGCACAGTATGGTATGGCTGTCATAGCAGTCAGATGATTCATAGGTATTTTTCACATAAGCACTGTTTTGCTCTATTGCAAAACCTTTCAGAGGGAAAGAGATGGGCTACTTGAAAACCTTTGTCTTGCTGGAGTTCAGTTGTTGAACTGAATTAATCTTCTGGAAGTGGACTTAATGAGCAACTAGATCATTTGCATGCTTCTAAAAATGTCAAAGCATAGCCTGAAGAGTTATCCTAACGATACCATCATGTGGGTACCTGTTTTTAACATCCAGGTGCTGTAAAAATGTGTTTTCTTAATTTGTTTTCTCTCACTCATTCTGAATGATTTCTAATTCACTGAGAAATTTAATAATCAAGCTGTATTCTTTACTCTCCTTGATCACTATATTTCAAGCTAAACTGTATCTCTCTAAACCTATGCAAGGAAGAAAATTAACTCTATCCCAGCTGAAACCAGGACAGTAAGTTATGTTTTGCCCCCTTCTCTGTAAACCCATAGTCTTCAGCAGATTTGCAAAGGTGCACTCAATTCAAGCACTTCAACCAAGCCTTTGAAAGACAGCAAAGTATGCATACATGCACAAGAGTTGAAGCATATTTGTTCAGGCTGTAATGACTCTAAAGGACTACTGAAATAAATGGCACTGAACCATTATTTTTATGCTCCATTCCATCATCTGTTATAAGTGAGGAAGTAAAAAAGGTGTAAAAGATGAATCCAGTCAAGAATTTAGGACACCTGAAAGCACCCAAGCAAGACTGAGATGTCTGAGTTTAAATTTGCACTCCAGAAATGCAGTTCAGCTGCTGATTTGACTCCGGAGGTATCTAAACTTGCCAGGCTTACTAGGCTTAGCTCCCTGTGTGAGGGCTATCCACAGCTTTGTTCTGCCATGTATGTAATCACCCCAGCCAAAGCAGTTTATAATTTAATCTGAGCAGGATCTAGAAAGTAAGTGCTCCTCTGTTTAAATCCTCAGAAAGGCCAAATCAGGTATAGGTCCTCAGGAAATATGTAAGACCACTGTAAAAGAACAGATCAGCCCTGCTCAAGTCTTCTAAAAATCAACTCTTAAGTGGCTGCTCTCAAGAGAAGATTCGAGTTTATGGGCTTACCTGCAGCCCTTAACTAGGCATTTAAACTCTGTGCTTAGTTGGGTTTTTGACCCTACATTTTTGGGCACTCCTACGATGTGGCACTTCTAGTGCAGACAGTTGAAATAACACTTTGTGGAGTGGAATTTTTAAGGACCTATATTCTTACTTTTTTAGCTGTGTCCCAGTGCTCATAGTGATTTACCAGTGAGCTGCAGTTAGCAACTATAGAATTTTATAGTGTTCAGGGGAGAACAATACTAAAGACTCACAAAAGGAAAAGGGAAAAATACTTGGAGAGAAGAAAATTAAAAAAAAAAAAAAACAAAACAGAAACAAATAAACAAGACAAGATCCAGATTGCCTATGCCTTATCAATGTGGAAAAGATCAAAGCTGACTTAGAACCCAGGGGTTTCCTCCTGTCTCCCATTCAATGGGCAAGTGGCTGTTGGAGGGAGGATGTCTTACAGAATTACCCAGACATATCTTCATTTATAGCCCCATCTGCCCTAATAAAACACTGTTAAAGGACTGATCTGGTGTTGACTGTCCTTAGGTAGACCCTGAGCATTCACGCCCTTGTAGGACCCTGCTCAGTCCTGGCTGGGCCAGAGGAGTCAACCTCATGCAAGGCCACATCAGCTGGGTGGGTGTCAGATAACCTGGTACAAGTATAGTTCAGTAGCGATGCCAAATGAGTGGATAATGCAGGTGTTTTACATTGCTAGTTCAGTAGTTGATACTGAAGTTACACTAGAAGCAATTTGATTTCATTGTGCTGGGGCTGTGCAGATGTGCAGTCAGTACTGATACTTGTGTGAAAGAGCTCCTGTTCTCATGGCAGATGTGTTGGCCATTGCCATGGAGGAGACAAGCAGACAAATACTTGGTTTATTTTTATAGGACCAAGTCTTAAGAACAGAAACAGGATTAGCACTGTTTTGTGAGCTACTTCACAATTGTTTTCTTCTTTTCCTGTTGATTTATTATTGCAAGTAACATGATGAATTCGAAGAAAAAGTATGATGCATCATGTTAGGATGGAGAGCTTTTTTAGTCATAGTAACCATTAATAGGTATTAAATAACGTAAGTTGAAGATACATATTTCTAGTCAGCAGGTCTAGATGTGATGGGTCTACCTGTGAGTCCTAGAGGAGCTGGTGGGGGAGATTTCTGGTTCACAGGTTTTCATTTTTAAATATGTACCTTAAGACGGGAAGAAAGCTGGTGTTCTGCCCAGATTCAGAGTAGACAAGCAGATTGAGCAGGGTAAATATAGTCTGATATAAATCACAGTGAACATATGGAAAAAGCTGATTGGGGATTCAGCTGATAGGGAATTAAAGGCCATGAGTAAAATTAATTCTACTCAGCATAGTTTTATGGAAATTAGGGCTTGTAAAACAAATGATTGACAAAAACTTGATTTTAATCTTTTAATATTTGATAAAATTACGAGTTTGATAAGATGATGCTGTCGATGTAATAGACTTTGAAAAGCATTTGACTTACTGCCATGTGAAACTGATTAATAAAAACATAAATTGAACTATATAATGAAACGGACCAGACTTTAATGAATAACAAACCAGCTAGCAGGTCTTAATATAGGATTGTCAGTAAAGGAGTTTCAAAGACTGTGATTTTTCCCATAGTGGAAAATAGAGGATGAGAGTAGAGAGACTGGAAATTGTGGCTAGGTGGTAGGAAAGAAGGAGACCAGTGTGAATGCTGAAGTACAATCTCAGAGCCGAAAGAGTAATGCTGTGTGTACGGGCAGTCCAGGAGCATGACCAGGCTGATCATTTTTTCCTGTATATAGAACTGCTAAGAATATTTAGAGTGTGGCACACAGCTTTGTTGTCTGCCTGTGTCAAAAAAAGCTTAAAAATGGCTAAAGTATATATAACCATCTAACACTAATGAGTACTTGCAGCATCTGAATTAGTGCTGAGGAGTTCTTTGTTGAATTCTGGAGTTCTGTCTGCATAGTTTATTCTTGATCAAGTCGTCTTTACACAGATGTGCCCGTAGCACATACTATGTAGCTAAAAACAAAGCAATGGGCTTAAGCTTCATAAACAGGGGGTCACAGAAGACAATTTAGTATACCCTGGTGACTTTAAATGATACATCTATAGTAGACTGTGACAAATAATTTGGAGGAAAGCAGTGTGGTGTTTTCCAGAGTTCTAGAGGATTAGGAATAGTTTTGATTTGGTGCATTTTGGAAAGTTTTTAAAAGAATTTATTTTTACGTATACCTGTATTCAGCCACCCCAGAGCTACGTGTCCTGCCATAAGTAGATGAAGACCACCTACCTGTAAATAGACCATACCTTGGACAATGTACATGTAATAGGTAAGAGACGGATGGGGAAAGCAAACCAGTGGGGGTTCAATTGACTACATGATTATTCAGGAGCAGAATTTTGAATAGGACTTAGGACTGTTGACACGTACATGGGTGTTTAGTCTATTAAATCATACTACCTCCATAAAAATAATTAGTATAAAGGCCATATGTAAATAGCATTATTGTTTCTATTAGTACTGTGTCCATGCCACTTAGGTGGTATAACTCTAGGTGCATTGTTACCTGTTTCTATTTGAAAGATTTTTAATTAAATAATTGTTTCCAGTCAGAGTTTTTAATGTTACCTATTACTGTAAATGCTAGGTAAGCTAAAAAAGAAGTGTGAAATTTGAAACCAGTTGTTAAAAAATATTTGGAATCATCTTATTCATACTTGCATAGTTAGCATAGTTGTATAAAATACATAAGCCCTATAAAGATCTGTCATTAAGTGATAAGGGAATTGCAGTTGTCCTCAAAAGCAAGCATTTTGTGCTTTTTATCTGTTAAAAATACAAAATAAAATGTGTGTATTATCAACACTTTTTTACATAAAAGTCATTAAATCCATTTACCTAATTTGAAATTGCTTTTCATGTTTCTATGGAGCTTTATATAAGGTTGCTTTGAAACAAGTTCCTTGAAAACTGTTTATTTTTTCTATATTCTAATTATATGTCTTTCACTGTGAAAAGAAATAAAGGTATTAGGCAAATGAAGCAGAGGAAGTTTTTTGTTCAGTAGTAATTTTCCTCTCATTAGCAGTGTCTAACTTGTTCCCCATTAATTTAATCATGACTATATAGAAGAGAATGCCTTTTTTTCCTAATGTGCATGAAATATTCCAATTGTTCTTTCTTGCAGTTTTATAACCCTTTCACATTTCCAACATTGACCTTGATTTCAATTCACATGCATAGAGACCTTTTTGTCTTAAAATAATGTAATCGAGTAGAAATGCACAATCAGATGATGCATCAAAACTCTGTGGAACAATATTACATTTATAAAATACTTTCTTTAACTTTGCACTAGGCTGAATTTCACTCCCTTATACCTCTTGCATCCTATTAAAGAAATATTGCAGCTGCACTTACAAGGAAATCAAAGATGCCATGTGCTTATGTTGAAGATAGCTAAAGGAAAAGTGTGTTCCCTCTGTCAACTGGAGCTTTAATAGATTAAACTTTGAAACATCTAGTGAGAGTGTATCTGCCTGTATTAATATCCCAATTAGGAATCAGTAATACTCAGTACTAGTATAGGATAGTAAAATATACCATACTCTGTGTGTTCCACAAT
>VYZV01030341.1:68420-106283 GCA_013401275.1 Pandion haliaetus | reverse complement strand
CTTCCTAGTGTATTTAAACAAACTGAAATGTATTGATTTTATTACACGCCACGTATATGGCACCATTCTCTAAATGACTTTTGGATAAAACTAGATTTAGGTGGAAAGCGGCCTCAAAGTCATCTAGTCCATTCCCATGTCCAAAGCAGGATCAGCTCTGGTTATGGTGCATCTGACAGCTTTCTAAAACTTCTACCACTGGAGGTTTTTCTGACTTCTTCAGAGTCTGTTACAGCTTCTGTAACAGTAGGAAATTTTCCCTAAATGTCCAACAGAATCTCAGTACTGCAGTTTAAGCTCTTTAGTGCTAATCATAGTGCCATAGCTGTAGAAAACATCCTTCTTTTCCTCTTCACAGCAGCTTTTTTGTGCCTGAACAAAGTGATTGTTTCACCTTAAGGAGATTGACGGGATGTGCTGTTTTTTAGTTTATACTCCTAAATAACGTTTTGTGGAGCTCTGATCATTGTCGTACTTTCCTCTAGGTTATCTCTGTTTGTGCCATGTCTCATGTCTCTTTTGAAACTCTTTAAAACTAGGCACAGTACACTAGTGGAGACTTAGAGCAGCAGGGTACTTTGGTGTCTTGCTGGCTAGCCTGTGTTCATACATCTTAATATGGCATTACATTTGTTTTTTCAGTAGCATGGCATTGATTCTGTTTAGCTGGGGATTTGCTGTGACTGACAGGTGCTTCTTTACAGTACCACTATCCCAGGATCACAGAATGGTTGAAGTTGGAAGGGACCTCTGGAGGCTGAATTGATGCCCAAGACAGCTCTTTCTGATGGCATGACTGTAGTGGGTTTTCTTTAGACTAACGCCGAATTTTTTAAGTTACTGAATTGAAAAGAAACAACAAATTTTCCTTTTACAATATTTAATGCAGATAAGTTTATTTATTAAGTTTTGTTTCTCTGGTGGTACTGTCTTAATTTTAGTACATTCATTGCACGTTCATTTTTTACTAAAATGTCTGAAGAAAAAATTACTTAAAATACCTAAGCGGGGCAGAGGAAAGGAAGACTGTAGCAAATGAAATCATTTAGGATAGAGTTCTCTGTAGTTCTGTGTGGTTAAAGGTGAGAGAATCTACAACCGTCAACCACTGTGGATGACTGACTTCAAGAATGATTACTTTAGTGTTTCAAATTGGCTAACTGGACTTGTCATTAAAAGACTGGTACCTGAAGGTTAGATGAGAAAGTAGAGAGTAACCGATACCATGCCTCTTAAAAGTACTTTAAAAGCTTTTTTTTTTTTTAACACAATTTTCATTTGATCAGTGCTAACTTCATATATTCATAGCATCAGTAATTCTAGTTTTGCTTTAACTAATGCAACTGCAACATGCGTTGAAGAAGCTTATGCCGTTTAACACGCCACATAGGAAAGGCCACCTTATTTCTGTGTCATGTGAGATGATAGAGGGGTGATAGAGGCTGTTTCAATGCCTGGTTGTAGGTACAAGAATACCCCAGTAAAACCTCAGCTCATGCATAAGCTTGTGTTCGCATTAATGCTGGAGTTTATTTCTTTCTTCTAAACTTGCTAATATTAAACAAAATTTTATTTTTAATTTCAGTTATTCTTTGCAAAGCTAATGGAACAGCAGAAAGCTTGAGGAAAGAGTTGACAGTTATTTGTTCCTTTACAACAAATGCATACATTTTTTAGCTGCCTTGGCACTGTGCTTGCTATCATCTGCTCAAAACCCTTAATGGATTAGTTCTTTCAGACTTTAAAAATAACAGACAGAAAACCTTCAACTGAGCTACTGAGCTCATTTACTTCTAGGATATGAGAGTCCACACTTTGATTATCTGCATTCTTTCTATTAGCCTTTGACTAATTGAAGTTTGGACTTAATGGAAGCTGACTTAGAGGCCCCTACTCTTCCTATTTCCAGTTGAGTATTATTTAAGGAATGTTTATGTGGACCGATGTGTCGCAGGTTACTTAGAACAATCCCTGACTTCTGCATTTTGTAAATCTGTAACTTTTATGTAAATTTATACAAATATGTATTTACACATGTTTCTTATACAGCATTTGAACTTATTTTGACAGGTTGAAGAAATTAGAGAAATGGTAGACAATGACTTGGGATTTCAGCAAGCTCCGCTCATGTGTTACTCTAGAACTAAAACTCTTCTTTTTATTTCTAATGACAAAAAAGTTATCGGCTGTTTAATTGCTGAACATATCCAGTGGGTAAGTGATTGAATTGGAGAAAGGCACTCTGTGTCAGTGCTTAGTGACTCTGTTCTTCAGACATTCTAGAATGAAACTATAGAATTATCTTGGAGTTTAAGTCTAGCCATTTAGCAAATAAGGATTCCGTGTTTGCCTTTTCCAGAGGAGAGACTTTTGGTGGCAGACCATTCTGAAATGTAGTTACTCATTTTTGTATAGTTGACACTGAGCCGAGACACATGTATGGTGTCATACTTGGCTCGGACCTGCTCATCTAAGAACTTGCTACAGCCGAAGGGTGGAATTTTTTCTTTTTCTGCTATTCTTATGCTAGCTGTGGTTCTCCTCTTGCTTGTTGACAAGCCGATTCAACTCCCTGCCCGGCACAAATCCAATGTGGATGAAAAAGTGCCTACTCTGTAGGACTGAGTTGAACCACAACAGGGTCAAACAGCTCCTCAGCAAACAGAAGCGGAGGGCAGAACTGTGCAGAACAAGAAGCCGTACTGCCAGTTGCGGTACAAAAAACTGATGCCAGAACTTTGTTGCGTATTCTGTCTGTTGCCTTGTGAACTGTGGTGTTTTCTATTGTCCCTTGGGAGTAGCAGACAGGAAGCAAAACAATCTTAGTCAAAATCAGAGAAATTGATGCAAACATTTTAATGCAGATGGTAATAAGAATTGGATTATTTGTTGCTGTTACTTTAATCGGATAAGCTTTAGAGGGTTTTTTGGTTTATTCTTTTATCATCTGTTCCAATTTTGAAACTGTTAAGAGAAATTAAATGAGACATAAATATGCAGTCTTTTTGGTAAGGCATTTTAGCAAGTAAGCGTGTTTAACTGAAATAAACTACGCAAGAATTATTTTGTTTAGTCATTAGTGATGCTTTTAAGAAGTGCCAAATATCTTTTAAATCGCTTGCAGGGCTACAGAGTTATAGAAGAGAAGGTTCCAGAAGTCAGTTCAGAAAACGAGAAAGTCATATTTGAAAGACAGAAAGCATGGTGCTGTTCAACTTCTCCAGAACCTGCCATTTGTGGGATTAGTCGAATATGGGTATTCAGCATGATGCGTCGAAAGAAGATTGCTTCTCGGATGATAGAGTGTCTTAGGTAATTGTTTATAAACAAAGTTCCTCGGTTACGTGTGTTTTAGATAGAACTCAGTCCAAGACATTTACGGCTTTGTGTGTCTCAAGCTTGTATTTTTAAGCTGCTGGTGATTTGGGGGATGTAGACCTCAGCACAGTTGACAGTTCCAGTATTATGTGGAGTTCAATAACTAACGTCAGTGTTCTGCAGTAGCTTGTCTTTAACAGAAATCTTTCTGCTAAGTGCAGTTGTAATGAGTCACCCTAGCAAACTGGCAACGGGCTTGGGTAAATTCCTCTGAGGTAATTATGAGGGAAGGAAACGAGACTGTCTTTGGTCAAAGTGTGAGATCACCCAAGTGTTAAGGACTGGGACCTGACCATTGGCCGAATGTCCATTCCTTAGAGGTAGTAAGGGGGAGAGAGCAGAGACAAGTGCACCGAACTGTTTGATATAGCCTGGTGGCTTCCAACTGTATTTTATTTTTGCTTTACTCGGGTTCACTGAGCCTCTTGAGATACTTCCAATTTCCATGGAGCTTTAGTAGCTAGTGATGAGTGTGTTCAGCCGAATGCTAAGTGCTAGATCCATAAAAGGACTCAAACATCTGCGCTACTGTTTAGATAAATGTTAAAAATGTTGAATCTCCAAACCTTAGGTTTCTTCCAGTGACATTTCCTAGACATTTAAAAGCCTGTTCAGAGTAATGCCAAGAACCACCCAAATCTTATTACTGCTGGGCTGTCACGTTTGCGCTAGGTGCCTGGCTAGCCCCATCTTGTTGGAGTTTGTGGCACAGGTACTGCTGCGTCTGCCGCTCCTTGCCCTCTTGCGTATTTGGAGAGCCTAGCAAAGCTATTCTGCTCTGCAGAATGCGCCTTGCCTGGCTGGTGGAGCAACGAGAAGGTTCTTATCAGATCACGTTCTGTCTGAAGGTACCGACTGTAAAGCTGTATTCAGATAAGCATATTAACTTGATGCTTTCGTTTTATTTTTGGCTGATTTTTTAATTGTGTATTCAGTAGCTTCCTAGCAACTATTTCTAAAGGAAAGATTTCTTCCCCAAAGCGATGCTGGAGTTGCTCCCTCAGTTACAGCTCTAAAGGATCTTTAGAATCAATTTTAACGGTTCGCTGCAGCTCGCGAGAAGAGGCCTCAGTTTTCCTCTCAGCTGTGCTCTGGTGCCTGTTTGGCCTTCCGTTCGCTCGTTGTTACGTTGGTAGAAAACAGGCTCACCAGAAAGAGCTTTGTGTTGTTCTGGTGCTCAGGTGGCTTGTGGAAAGGTCTGATGAGCTCTAGAGCTGGGGTAAACAAGAGAGCCCAGAAAGTTGCCGAAGGTGAAGGAGAGGAGTGAGACTTGCTTTTTGGTGGCAGTGAGCAGTTAGATCTGCTCAGCTGCCAGTGAAGCTTCAACCTAAATGTCTTTCATAGCAAAAGGTAGTTTGAACGGAATGATTCTGGTCACCAGCTAAATCCTGACTTCAAAATGTTGAAGGCATCCTAGCAGACTTTTAAGTCCATTTTGAGAATGTCTGCCCCGTTTCACTCGACCTTTCACGGCTGACCTGGAGTTGCAAAAACCCGGTCAAGTCAGTCTTAAGAACTTTGCAAAATCATCTTCCTAAATACACTAAAGAGAAGGGAATAAAGCTGGTAATAATTAAGAGGGATTTTGCTCCTTTTGTCTTTTCCTTAAGATTTAACGGAGATGTCCGTATGAGCGAAGTTCATACTTGCTCTCCAAGTACAAGCACGTTTATTTTGTGGGAATTAAAAAACTTAACTTTAATGGGAGTTTCTTCTGTTTCGAAGGATAAATGCTTCCTCCTCCTTCCCTGATCGAGGCCTTAAAGCCCGAGACCAGTTTTCTAAATTTGCTCACGTAGCCGTCCAGAAAAGTACAATGGTATCCTTTCTCTCCTCTTTCTTCAAATAAGAAGAAAACGTACCTAAAATACTTTCATGAAGAAGTTACGCAAATTAAATCTTCCTTTCCATGTAATTATTACTGATGGTGCATCACTTATGAATTATGCCTTGAAGTTGTGTTCTTGGATGTTCTAAATGAATCCATCCTGAGCTGTCATCTAAATGTCAAATGGTTTGGGTTTTTTTTTTTTCAAACCAGGAACTTGAAATTTCGTCAGGTCCTTTCAGCTCCCTCTAGAAGCACCCGAAATTGTTTGTAGCTTATGGTTTCATTCCTAGTGCCTGGAGTCATAGTCCTAGCAGTCTCTTTTCTTTGAAGAAATAGTTGGAATGAATTCAAACTTTTTTTTTTTTTTTAAAACCTCTGAAATTGAACTCTTAATCCAGCTCACAAGTAATTATTTCCCTGTACGAACGTTTCTTCTAAAATACTAAAACTTCGTAGAACCCCTCCCAGAACAAGTGATCCTCCTTGTCGTTTGGGAGGAGGAGATAGCTTATGTAAATAGAGCCATCGCCTCCTAATAATAGAGCTGCTTCCTTTTGAACGTCCATGCCCCGTAATTAATGGTTTGTGGCCTCAGTATAAATATTTTTGCCTTATGCCCTGAGAGTAATTATCTTTTTTTCTTTTATTCTTTTTCAACAGGAGTAACTTCATCTATGGCTCGTACTTAAGTAAAGAAGAAATCGCTTTCTCTGACCCCACTCCTGATGGAAAACTCTTTGCAACGCAGTACTGTGGCACCGGCCAGTTCCTGGTATACAACTTCCTCAACGGACAGCACCAGACTTAACTGCTCCCAGAGGAATTCCGTTTTCATGGGGAGACTTCTGCCAAAATGCACCGAGTGGGTGCAGACCTTCAGCAGAAGCCAGGGCCATTTTTATTACAGTGAACTCAGGACTGGTACCAACCGAAAGGTTGTGCTATTTTATTAAAATTGTAAACAATGCAGTAATAGGCTAACTTTGTTTTTTTAAAAGAAAGATATTTTATTAACTTTTACAAAAGTTTGATTGTATTTTATCTAGTTAGTCATGTTTACATGCAGCAGAAACTTGTTCATAGTGGACTGTCAGCTGATGCAAAGACTCTAGTCTCGCTGACGAGTACATCCTGAAGTTCTTAACGTGGTGATATACCAGTGCGTCTCGGTACTGTAACGCTGATCTCCTCCCGCCCGCCCCAGCGGCTGGGCGAGGCCGCTAACGGCTCCTGACGTGGCAGAGTTCAAGGCTGCGCTCGACTGCATCAAGGCAAGAAGCGTTACGGTGCGGTTGTTGTGGGCAACCACCCTCACAGACTGTACGGTGGCGTCCGGGGTGGAAGGGAGCCTACTCGGCCTCGGCAGCCTCAGAAACTTCTACCCCCGTCCCCGGCTCCCCCAGAGGAGTTGGGGAGTAAGAGGCGGAATGCCCACCCTGAGGACCGGTGTGCTCGCTCGTCACTTTTCTTCGAGTACCGTACTGAGTATATACCTTTGTTAGCGGACTTCACTTTGATACTTGTCGCTCCTTCAGAAATCTCTCCTCTTTTAAAGGGTTTGTATGTTGAAAAACTGCTGTGGCCTTTCTTGATCTGTACATAATGTAGATAGATTAAAAATAAAACACTTGATAGCTTTTTTAAAGTTACTCTGTATTGACACTAAGTGTGAATGAATCTTTTGAACACTTCGTACTTCTGCGTGTGAAGTATCACGGCAGTGGCTAACGGCAGGCTCTGGACAACACTCGTTGCTGCATTCCTGCCTGCCTGGGGTCAGAATTCCTTTAGGAACAAAGCATTGGCAGTGACAGACCCCCCCACCCCCCCCCCCCCCCCAGGGGTCAGCGCCCAATCCCTACCCTCCTGCTGCAGGGTTTGCAGCTGGGTGAGGGGTGATGCCTTCAGCCTCAAACAACAGATTAAACCCCTAATTTAAGTTGGCAAAGTTTTACTTAAAATTATGGGGGGGGGGAGGGGGAGGGTGTTGTTTTGTTTTTTTTTAACGGTGGAACCTATGATGTGCAGGTGGGATATACTTGTTTGTATTGGGCTGTCCTTACCTTGGTCTAGCACTGAAGCAGGGAACTCTCGCCACCTCTGGAACATTACTCAGGGTACGTCAATCTGAAGTAGCTGACGGGTGGTGACTTCGGGTCCACAGCAGCTGCTGTTTGCAAGCTGCGTCCCGTGATTTTTCAAGGGGATGGGGAGCAGCCTGCAAAGAGCTGTGTCAGAAAAGTGGCGCGGGTTCACAGAAAAGCTGAAGCTGATCCTGGCTGGTGGGCTCGGAAAGCAAGACAGGCCGAGGGCCTGCTGCTGCGCTGAAGGTCTCGCCCGAGCAACACTGAAGCAGGGCCAGCCCCAAGCCCATTTCCCAACGCCTTACCCTTCAGGCAGCTAAAAGTTGGTATTTACAGCTTGTCTGCCTCCCCCCCCCTCGTCTGTTTGAAACAAAGCTACTCGCCCAGGTCACGGGCACCCGGCTGGAAAGATCTCCGGCACTGGCAGCACGTGGAGCTAACGCCGAAAATCAACGTGTGGGCTTCTCGGGGACAAGCACTGTTGGGTGTGAGGAGCGACAGAAAGGACGCGCCCTGCGCAAAGTACCAGCTGAGAGAGAGGCAGCCGTAAATGGTAACTTAATATAGTCAAATTTAATGAAAGCACATTATAAACATACCATAGCCACAACTTCAGACAGTTTCAGTTCATAAACAGTAACATGAGGTAGACTGACTAGTGAAGCTAAATTCACTGAGTTTTTGGTTAAGAAAACTTTACACTAGGAAAGCAACATTTTTTAACCCCCTTCCAAAAGTCACAAAAAACAATTACATAAGTTAAGCAAAAAGCATCTGCATATGATTCTTTAAATCTTAGATTACATTCAAATTTAACCTGTGAATAGACAAGAACAGCTACAGGTAAAATATAATGCTGGCCAGTTGAATACATTCATAAGAATGGCCTTGATGGTGAGGCTTGAAACCAAAATGGAACGGCAATACTCCAGCTGTCTGACAACGGTCTCCTTCCCAGGAATTCACAGGCAGCCAGTACAGTGTTCGGCGGGACAGGCCTACACCTTGTGAGCTGCTTTAGTGCGCTCTGGCCAGAGTGTGACCGAAACTCCTTCCTTCCGCACTGGAGAGAGTTAAGGAAATGGGTTCAAAAACGGATTTGGTCAAGGCAGGCAAATACGCTGACTTTCTGACTGCGTTCTCAACCTTCAGGACAATTTCGCTCTGCTTCACCAGAGGGCTAACTCCTCGTAGTCGTCTCAGCACCTGGAGTTTTAAGAACTTAGTGCAAACATCACATACACAAACAAAAAGGAAACCATTTTTGAACACGTAGTACCCGAAACTTCTACACCATGCTAAGACTCAGGGTTGGCCTTAGGCCCTTCTGGCAAAACCAGAACTACTGGAATACATTCAGGTGTGCATCAAAAGCTTCAAGAAGCATCCGTTATGTCCCTGCTTCTTCCAAGTGTTAAAATAGATAAGGCAGGTTGTGTCTGAAGGAAAATAAAAAATAAATGTACAGAAATGGGTTGTTCCATCTGAAATCTGCTAAATTTACAGCATCAGAGTTAAGCTACATTAACACAGACATATGCAAACCATTTTCCTTTAGCCTCTGTCGAATATATTATGTTTTTTCATCTGTAAACATCTCTTTTCACAAGATAAAAAAAGTTGCTCAATTAACACTATGCGTAAAAAACAAAATAAAAATGCAGCTTTGGCAGGTCCTTCTCCGATGAGTTGCAGCTCAAGTACAAAGACGCGTTAATTTCATTGCTTTTTGGGGGGTAAATTGATATTCCTGATTGGCTTTTAAGAACACGCTGCATTTGTCTTCTTAACAAAGGGGTCACGAGGTGCAGGAAGATTATTACATTTTTTTTGTATGGAAACGTCAGTGGGGTAACCCGTGCTAACTGCATGGGTAGAAGAGACTACTGCTACGATTTAACCCTGACAACCAACTGCTACCGCACCAAGTTCATTCCGGAACAACTTAACAAGGATCAGTGACATGCTTGTAAGCAGAACAATGTGCGACTACCACTACGACCAGTATTTACAGAGGTTAATCAAAGAATAAAGGGCTGACAGGTGATGCATTCGAAGATCTTTGCTGGACAGAGTCTCTCCTGAGGAGTCCCAGCGCCCTGGGACTTCTCCCCCGCCCTCCCCCCCAGAGCTATTGTAAAATACCTTCTCTTTCCTTCAGGTCCAGCTCGGGCACCATTGCCCTCCTGCACATTTTTTGGTATGTTGCTTCACACACGGGTACAACTTGACAGACCTAATCTCAGCTCTGCAGCCAACTGGAGTTGAGTGAAAAGGACACGGAGAGTAAGTTGCATACGGCCCACCACAGAGGCACCGGACGTACGGTAGGACTCGTTTCCACACACAGAGGAGGACAGACCACAGGTTTTCAAAACTCAGACGAGTGTGAGAAACTGAAGGTGATTTGCTGGCAAGTTGTTCTGGCCTCTAAGTGAGGAGAGAGCATCTATCGGAAGCCTTTCGCTTTGTCCCTGGAGTCGAGGAGGAGGCGCCTAATGGGGTGAAATAACGGCGCTGGGAGAACCTGGCTGCACAGTGCCTGCCATGCATTAGCCGATTTGTTCAGGTTTAAGTAGTAAACTTTGAACACCTGTGGAAATTTTGCCAAAGACAGTTTCAATACATACACAATTACAAATTTTAAACTAACACTGCACAGAGAACAAGACTATTCCTTTTAATACAAATATCTACGTTATATTGTAGTTTCAAACCCCTGAGTATTCCTGTACCACAGTACAGAGCTGAAGAGACACGGTGGGCTCTCCTCCACACATCTTCAATAAATTCCACATGCTGGGTTGCGTTTCATGTAACACATTCAAGCTAGCAGCTGCTGAGAGCAGCTTCTTCCCCTAGCTCAGCTGAATACGAAAAGGATTCTTCAACCAAATTACGTCCTCTTCCTACATCCTACAGCTTCGTTGGCTGTGTGATTAGTGGTGGCGGTTGTGACTGATGTGAAAATAACGGGAATCCAGGATCCTTTAAATCAGAACTGATGTGGTAATTTTATCCCTAGGAATAAAGCCTACTTCAGAATCGTGGGGAATCCTTTAGAGCAGTCTAGATAAATATTGGTTGCACTTTACTCCACAGTGATTGTACTTTTTTTTTTTTTAAAAGAGGTTCTTTTTTTTTTTACTCTGTTAGTGGTGTCTTAGTGAAGCTTATATATGGCGTCCAGTAAGAAAATAGAGTGGTTTGTCATCACTACTGTTAGCAGTTTGAAACTCATCCCGAAGTCGGAACTGCCACTCATCCTCCAACTCCAACCGGACTATTGTCTGCCGTAATGAGCTTCTGTCTTGACATATAACACACAGGGTGGCACCTTCAATTGAAAAGCACGTTAGATTCTCAGAGTACAGTAACAACTCTTATTTCCTTCATTCCTTTTCCTAAGATATTTTACAGAAATCTCTGCTGCTTGGTAGGAAAAAAGAGTATTAGAAGGGTCTGTCAACAACCAGCCTGTCTGGGCTCAGATCAGTCCCGTGAGCCCTGGGACAGAGGCACATGTGTCCATTTGCGGGAAGACATGGACAGGGAGAAGCAAGCATGCTGTGGGATCTGCTCTGTATCACAGGACGTCACTGCCTGACTGGTGTTAGTATCATCAGCCGTAGCAGAGGGAATGTTAACTTGAATCCAAGATCCTTAAACCACTACTGATAACTATGCCAAAAGAATAATGCCTACTTTTTTTTTTTTGTTCCATGGGTCATTTGGGTTTGTACAAGGTCAATGATGAAATCCTACTAAGCCAAACGAGTCTCACAACTAACTCTTGAGAAAATCTGCTATGACTTCCTTAAGTATGAGAGCTGCCCTTGGTAAAGCACTGTAAGAAGAGTAACAAGCCAAATCCCTGATTTCTCTGGCTTAACGAACTTCCAAGCTTCCCTCCGCTTGGTGTAACCAGACTGCGTAGTTATTTAATGAGCAGGAGAGCTGGACACCTTCAGGGCTTTTTCTGTTCTGTGCTCCAGCCCACACACCTGATACATGGAAAGTTCAGGTTCAGATCCCTCCTCTGCTTGATTCGAGCAGGGGAAGGCCCTTCCTAACAGGCATCTGCTGCTCGTTTTTGTGAAGAAACTGCCCCTTGCCCAAGAAACGACAAACAAAGTGGCCCCTCTGGCCGCATTCAGCCCACGTCAGCTCTGGGGTGGTGATGGCACCACCATACCCACCACAGCTGCTGCACAGCTGCGCCTTCTTGCACGGCCCCTGCAGGTGCAGGAGCAAATTCTGAAATGTGGTTCTTGGGACTGGCTCAGGGTCACCTCCACTGCCCCCCCTCCACGTGCACAGTCGTCTCTCAGCGCGAGAGGCAACTGGCTCAGCCGTGCCGCCACAAATGCATTGGAGCTCTGTAACACACTTTAGCATTACTGAATACCTATGGCAATTTGCTATTTGTTAGTATTGAGACAAAAAGATGAAGAAAGGTTTTGACAAGGTTTATAAAGTTCTGGTGGGGGTAGACCCCATCATCCTCCAGCTAAGAGCTGCCCCGATCTACAGCACTGAATCTTTGTTGCCATTATAGACAGATTACTAGAGCAGAATTTCTCGTCTTCATCAGCAACACCTATGCTCTAAACTCTCAAGTTGCTGGCTGCAAGATTCACTGACTGATTTCCATGTATCCTTGCTTTTCTGCACCTATTTCCATTTGATGTCACTTGAAAATAATTTAATGAATGTAATTTATCAAAGCTTAGCGAAGGTTCAATTACTTGCACTTATAACCAACAGGAACAGAAGTTTTATACACTGCCGAAAGAAACACTCCATCTATTTCTTTTGAAAACAATGGCAGCACTAACTGTGAAAATATTGGAGCTGTTGAATAAAGCTGGTTATTCCTCTACCTTTCCCTCTTCCTCCATGCTATTACTCAGCAGGGAAGCACCCAGGATGCCCAGCAGAGCAATGAGATTACCTTTCAGAAACCTGAACCGCTTGAGGAGGTCTGCGCCAACAAAGGAGTCGCAGAGATAGAGCAGAAGTCCACTGAAGAACACCCCTTCGCAGTTGACGTTGACTGAGTGTGGGCGGGAACTAATATAGCATATAGCCACCTGAAAGAGAAGGGGAAAAGAAAGGAAGCAATTCTGTGTTAGAAAATGCCTAAGTAAGACTTTGAGTGGAATGGAATATAGCTTAGTGATAACAGGCGATTTAGCTGGTGCTGGTAAAAATACAATGCAACAAGAATGCAGTATTGAGCAAACTTCCCCTAGGGAACAACACACGCGACAAACTTCCAGATTCAGATCTGGTCACCAAGTCTGCAATACGCTATTTCAGGACTCTCCATAATTCAGTTTGATTTTCTGCTTCTCTGTGAATTACCTGCTTATAACAACTGTTAAGATTATTTAGGTTATTCTAATAAAGGATACATTTGTCAAACACAGTAAGCAATTCCGTGACTACTGAAACCACTGAAGCTTGAGCTCCTCTGTGCTGGCGCATGTCTTCTCCTGCTGACCAGAAGCAGCAACTAAGTGGTTCCCAACACTGGGGCTCTCCTGTGCTTCAGTGCCATGACAGCTGCTCTGTATCAAAAGGTTACTTCTCTATCCTGTCACTGACCTCCATAAAATTTTTCAGAACAAAACCCTTGTTAGACTTTCACCCTGCTTGAGACCTAGTTCAAACTGACCAATGGGTTCAAAAATTCTGATCTCCTTACCTACAGACATCTAAGACATACTTGAAAAAAACCAGTTTCCCTAGAAACCCACGTCCATGAAAAGAAAAACATCTAAAAGGAGAGCTGCATTACAAAGATGAGCTTTTTCCCTCAGCGAAGCAAACTACCAGAAAAGGTAGTTTCATATCAGAAACTCTCTTAGCCAAACCAAGGTTGTTGCAAGGACAAATCAAACATAGGTGGTAAAAGGCTGTATGGATATGACAGTGATCTAAAAAATTTTGTGGATAGTTTTTTTACAGACAGCTAAGCAGTACTCCAAGTTCTGTCAAGAATGGCATCCCTTTCAGGTTTTTGCTTCATATGAAATATTATTTCAGACAGACATGCCCAATTCCTTTGCAAATCACATCAATCTATCTCAGACCTCTGGTCTCTACCCATACCAGCCAACTAGGAGGCCACGCTTCCAAATCTTCCAGTGGAGTTGGTCCTTTAGCTCCAACAGCAGTCTCCCTTTTTGAGACCAAAGTCTTCAAACTCTACCCTTGATGCTGAGGGCTCATGAAAGAAAGGGTTTTCAACACAAGATAGATGCTGAAGTAAAGGTTTGCCTTTAACGGTCCCCATTATCCCTGCAAACATTTTGTACCTCGAGCCCAATGTTCAGGTAGCAGTCAATGGCCAACACTGGGTTCCTGAAGTTATGAATGGCCTTCGGGAAGAGTTTGTATGTTGCATGTTGAAGGAATTTCTCCAGGAGGAACTGAGATGGGGCTGCCAACAACGTATGCTCACTGTCAGGGGCACATACGTACTGAAGAGGCATTATTGGTGCCAGGCTGTCCGAAACCTGCAATGAAACCAAGGGAAGCCCCTTTTAACCCACCTACTCAGTGCATCTTCTCTGCAGGAGTTCCTCTAGCTGGGGAAGGGATCACCATGACAGGGCAGGAAGAGAGAGAAAGCTGGGGGAAAGAATCAAAAATCCCAGCTCTATTTTGATATAGCACCACAGCACAGAGGTAAATGAATTACTTGTTATGTGGTTGCTAAGTACTTCTGTGGGTATCTGCTCGCCTAAAGAAGGGACATAAAATAGGGAGTTCAAATTGTTACAACACCCTTCATCCTGCCTTACTCCTGGACAGTATAGGAAATGACATCCTCCTTGTGTGGAGTCATCCACATAAAACGTTTTCTATGGAGTTTTCTCATAGGCCAGTCCATCACTACAGATTCCACTGCAATCACAAGAAAAGGAAAATTCAGAAAATGACCTCCCAAAATACTCAAATCCGGGGTTTAGTCAGTTAAATCTGAAATACAGGGGTGAGTTTTTCAAAGAGGCATGGTGTGGGATGTGTTTAAAACCACCAGGAACACAAACTATAAGATTCCTAGATTAAAACCAACCCTTTGAAATATAACTCCATTTAAAACCAGCACAGGTGTAACATACTCTGTATAAAATATTTGGTATCCCCACACCATTTTTATAAATATTTGGATTTCCTGGGTGGATTTCAGAAGGTTCCAATTTTCAGTGCCTTTCCTCAGGTCTCTTTTTGTCAGCAAGTGCAAGGACTGAAAGTCATCACAAACCAGCAAACACTGGAAACTAGTGGCTGTGCTAAAATTTTTAAAACCAGGTCCAGTACAACTTGCCTGCTTTTGATCAGAGTGTATGTCTGCAAATTCTTCCTCTGTCAGATACACCACTGAATAGCTAGACCAAACTCTTTCCAATCCCAGTCCATCTTCCAGTAGATTAGGAGGATTATTGTTAGTAATTTTTTATTAGCAAAACATTTATTATTTTCTACTTCTGATGTGGCAGCCCTACCATGGAGTAGGCCATGAATGTCAGATGTCAAATAAGCACAAAATAAATCTAAAAGGCTAGAGAATTCATTATTTCTAGGGGAAACAGGTCCTGATTTTACCCATTATGTACAACGGATCATACATGCGCACTCACCATGATTTTTGGCTTCACGACAAAGTCCTTTTGTCCTCCAACCTGAATATGTTTCTTCATGACACTGAAGTTGTTGAAGCGGCAGATGAGCAGGCCGCTGCTGTTCGTCCGCAGATTAAAATCTACATCTTCACAGAAATACCTGGACATTAAACACAAGATCACTAAAACAGCTGTGTGGCTGCTGTGTGTCAGCAAGCATCCGCACACCCACTGCTGAAATGCACTGGAATGGGCTCAGGAGAGATTTTTGGAGACCATCTGATATGGTGCCTATACAAATTGTCTACACAGCTCTGAACACTCATTCCTTCAATGTGCTGCCGGTGGAGGAAAGCAACTTCTGGCCATCTCAAGACCAAATAAGTCTTCACTTTTCAGTGCGTCTGTATGCATCTTCCCCATAACAAAGTATGGCTAGCCCTCTCATCCTCGTCATGTACTGGCATCAATCACTTCTTCCCCACCCTTTCCTTTTTTTTTTTTTTTCCCTTTCTTTTTAGTTCTTTTGTTATATATATTTTAGAACTGAGAGAAGCTCTGCAGTGACCAACCTCCATTTCTGAACAAGCCAGTTCTACATGACATTTTTTGATGAGCTGGAATCAGGGGATAAATGTGGCTTTGACAAATGTTTGGCTGTGGGAGACAAAGTAGCTGAAGATGTAACATTTATCCTGTGCTATTTACAATGTAATTGCTCACTTCTGTATGCTGATTCCCATCTCCTGATTCAACCAGCCAGAGAACGTGAAATCAAGAGCTCTGGAAGCCACACCAGACCCTGGCTTGCACTGACAGGCTACAATTCCTCCCTCAAATATACAGGATCCCTTAAAAACAGCAGCAGGAGACCAGGGCGAGATGCCCCAGGGCCAGTCTGCAGCTAGCGGAGAGAGGGTTTATTCTACTCACTTGGCCAGGAAAGGCGGGAATTGGATATTGCTTCAGTCTGTGATGAGAACTAGCGGTAAAGCCCCATGATAACAGTGCTTTATTGCAAATGCTTTAGGATGGAGTTTGGTGAGGAGGGGAAAAAAAGGGAGGAAATAGTGCAAAGTTATTTATTCATCTGTTTTTATTGCAAACCCAAGTGGCAACAGGGAGGATAGCTGACTGAAGGAAACACAAGGAAACCCTCCTCATAGCATTTGACATCGCAATGGCTCAACCATTTCCTATACCTCTTGTTCTTAGTCATGCAACAGGCTCCTGCCTCTTCCAGGGAAACTCTGGAAGCTGCGCACTCTTCCTGTGACTGATGTAAATTTGGCTTCTTTCTCCTATTTTTGGTCTCCTGGTTACTTTTTTCTCTCGAAGTTTCTTCTTTCCCCTCTGCCTTTTCAGTCCTTCGTAGCCCTCCCTTGCCCTTGCCTCATGGTCTGTCTCTCCCAGTTTCTTTGGGTGATGGTAAGTTTATTTGAAGCCTTATTCATTCAGATGCAATGTATTTCACTGTGTTTTATTTTTGTGATTCTGCAGTTGTTACCTTAGTCAGGATCTTTCTATTTTTCTCGACAGCATTCAGAAATATGGTGACAAGATTCTTATGCCAGCATGTTATTTTACCACATAAATATATATATATATTGCCTACCTGTTTAAATCATATTGCACATTCTGGGTCAGGTCTATGTTGAGCAGTATAAAATCACGCACGTGGCACCTGGAGAAGGGAGCCTTTGCTTTCCTGGCATTCAGCCTGCTGTTCCATTTCTGAACACCCAGTATTGCATAATGAACAATTTTGGGGGTAGCTTCAATGTGTTGGAGGACACTCTTCAGAGATACATTCTTGCTGGAACCCCCAGGCTCCAGGGACTGGCTGTAAAACACGATCATACACAACATATAAACATAGCTTATTCTTTTTATATAACATACACTGCATATATATACATATATGTGTGTACAAAGGACCATGAAATTCCATTAACAACTGAGAGTGTTTACTCTAGATGCTGTAAAAGCATATACATAAATGCAGACTTTTTAAACAACAGCCACCTAATCTTATCCCATCAATTTAGTCATTATAAGAAAATGGGCCTTTCAGCAGAAAAAGGTCTTACACAGCAATTTAGAAAGGGAAAAGGAATCACCTTATGCACCATTTCTGGAAGGATATTTTCTCCTTAATGAACAGCAAAAGCACTGAAAAGGGCAAGGGCTTAATGCCTTCTAAAAAGCTAAAGTTCCCAAAATAAACTGTTTTCCTTGAGAAACATAAATTGAATCAAAACCAATCAGGGAAGTAACATATTGAGAAATCACTCAAATGGTCACTAAAAGCAAGACTGGCTTTAGGTAAAGAACAAGCACAAGCAGAGGTTGTTGATGGTACTGACTGTGGGACACAGATGCAAGGGTAGAGCCAGGTGGAAGTGTTCAACAGCAGGAGGTTGGATGTTGGTGGTCAACAAGACAAATCTACAGCCTCCTACTGCTCTGAGTGAAAGAGCTGATTTTTTGCATTTTAGACAATATATCTAATGTCTCAGTGTGCAGTTCCTGGGCTATCTGAATAATAATTGACTGAATCATGACCTCTGTGAGGCCCTTTGGTCAGGCAGCCAGGTGTTATTACATCAAAGCCACTGCCGAAAGCTGCTTTTGCTTAGCAATGTTTCAAGTATGTTACCAGCAGCTTCAGCTACCGAACTTTTCCAGTTGTCTGGCCCTTCATACCCTGTCAGATGCTAGACATGAGCCTAAGTCAAGGTGTGCTGCTGTCTGTGCTGGATCAGTGCAGGGACCCCAGCGCTGGGTGGTTACTTACCTTGACTGTTCGTGGACACTGTGCATGTTCCACAAGACGCAGGAGTCATCCATGACCACGATGAACGGCCACACGCACTGGCGCTTGACTCCCAGTTCCTCCAAGCGGTTTCGTTCCAGTTCTAGATTGTGGTAGGAAAGTTCCTTAATAAGAAACCTGGCAGCACCTGAGAAAATACCATAAAGAAGATATAGAGAGATCTTTATTAGACTTTATCACTCTCTCTTCCCAGAAAAAGGCTACACGAGCATCTGCAGTCATTACCCTTTATGAACTTAGTGCTCATAACACCTTGGTTTAAATAGAAATCAGTATGTCCCTTTTTCAGTGTGAGTAAATCTAAAAGACAGATACCAAGGAGACTGGATTTTAAGAGACTCTGCAGAACATGATTTTGTGGGCATTAATAAAATAATTTGAACCAAGAAGGAGTTGAGATTCTAAAACTGAAGCTACTTAAAACTTCTTGCACGAAAAACTCAGCATCCATGAAAACAAAGTCTGAAGTTCAAACCCCTAGTGTTCAGCTGCAGTTAATATTTAGCCTCAGCTAACTAAAAAAGTTGCAATTTGAAAAATCACCTGTAAAATGTCTAGAATAAGCACAGTAGGGCTGAGTAAAATGAGCGAATATAGCCTATAAAACATCAGATTTAAATTGAGAAGGCAGTGATCAATACATACATTCCACGTCCCTAATAGTAGTTCTTACACATCATTGTATTTTGCACAGATATTGCTGCTATTATCACAGCACGAATGTGAGTAGTTGCTGCAATGTTTCCTTCAACCACATGATCTACATTGTCCAACACAGATTTTGATATCTTCACAGCAATGCATTGACAGTCTTTCTTACCAACACCAGCATTGTTGAACATGCCTGGCAGGACAAGCATGATGTGGTTGGGCCAGTATTTACGGTAGAGCGGCATTTCATACTCCTTGACTACAAGAAGGTGAAGGTGGCTGATGCCTTCCATGGCATGGTAGAGGTTCAAGAGGCCATGTTCATGACGTCCACTTGATGGAGTGAAGATAGGACTCTTGACTGCATTCAAATTCTGCTGGAACAGGAGATATTTTGGTAACATTAGGTAAAAGTAGGTTATTCCTGATATGGATTTTTATTTATTTATTGTTTATACTGGATTTTAAGATTATTGATCATTGCAACACATATGAACTGGACACTAGAAATGCAAAAAGGGATGATTGTCCTCAAAAACTCCAATTCTAACGACAGTTAGGCAGGAATTATTCAAAGGACTTAAAAACAAAAAGAAAGCAAACAAACAAACAAACAAAAAAACCCCAGCCGACCACCGTTAATTTGCAAATGTATGTCAAGTTAACTGCATTCAGCATATGTAGCCAGCAGATGGATAAAAGCAGCACACACACCTTGTCAGAAACGAGTGGGAGACGCATGCTTTCTAGATGCTTTCCCTGCTTGCTGAAGACAAAATGATTCTCTTTGGACTTGGGGATTATAAAATGCAGTTGAACCTCTTCTCCTAGCATCGAGGATGAAAACGTGAATGCATGCAGAGTGGAGTCAGNAAAAAAAAAAAAAAAAAAAGATTTGCAAGCAGGCAACACATAAGGAGTATATGGCAACCTGCTCTTACAGTCACAATACTGGAAACCATCAGAGAAAAACATCCAAAACATTCTCTTTCAGTAAATGAAGTTAACTCTATTATGTTCTCATTTTCCTCTACCATAAGCCACATTACTTAGGCATGTAACTGGCCTTACTATTAAAAGAATCAGCTTTATGTACCATTAATGATCTTTGGCCAAACTGGACTCTTTTGAAGTGCATTTGAGCTGGAAATTATTTATCAATATTCACAAGGAGAAGTGAAAAATACATATACTAGGAAACAAACTGTCCAAATAAATTTTCCCAAAAGATTCAAAGAGCAGTGTAGCGTGAGGGTGTGCCTCCACACAGAATGCACTGCCATTCAGACACCTCAGCAGCAGCGTGGCTGCGTTAGTATGGTATTTTCCCTGTCGCAATACTCTTCTAAGCAGCTCAGTAACCAAAGCAGGCCATGCCATTAACAAGGCTATGAACAATTTGGGTGAGCTTAAGTTTGCACAGTGCTTCACTGAACCGTGTAAGCGTATACAAAGTGCCTACGTATCTGATAAGATTTCATTCTACAGAAGCATTTGTGTTACTACAAGGTCAAATCATTTACTCTTAGCAATCAGCTTTCTATAACCTTTACTAAAGAATTGAAATAATTACCTTAAGTAAAGATGAAAAATGAAAGGTGCTTTATTTAGGTTCTGTTAAAGCATTTAAGAATCTCTCTCCCTTCATAATGCTTGCTATCCAATGACTCCCATTTGGATGCGTAATTTCTCTGACTTCAATTATCATAATTCTGTATACACAACTCACAATTGCACATACAAGTAGATATTTATATTTATGACTAGTTGTTATGTTTGAGCACATGCACAAAGATGGGTGGAGGGAACAACAGATGTCCTTTGGGTTTGCTTGTGTCAACATACTTAATGAAGCATGAGGTTTAAATCAGACCTGCTGGTGCTGTTCCGTAGTAACTGACATTGTACATTTCCAGGTCAGTGTGTCTACGGTGCGTTAGCTTAATAGCAAGCTGTTGGAAAAGATTAGCAAGCAAGGAAAGAACAATTTGAGATAAGAAACTTCCGAGTAAACTGGTGGTGGTGGTTAAGAAACAATGTCTGAGCTATTAACCAGGAATAATCTTACCTGCCAGTCTCCTGCAAGCATAGCTGTTTTAGAGATCAAAAGTTTTTTAACTAAAGAGTTAAAAATTATAATTTTTGTCCAGTAACTCATAAGCTACTGCTGAGAAGCATGCATAGTTACATACAAAGGGAGGAAGAAGTAGGCCTTCCAGTCTCCCATCACAGGTGTGGATGGCTGGCATTTAGGTAAGACAAGCATCTCTCTCAATTTTACAGTCCTCTCCCATGAGTTACTGCGAACCCTCTGGGCAGGCTGAATAACGCTTTGGCTTGAGACAACTAGTCACAATATTCACCCTTTGTCAGAGGCAGCTGGAGAGGAGAACTGCTCATGCAGAACGCAGCAGACACAGTTGATGCTTCAGGGTCTGTAGCTCAATATCTCCCCTGAGAATGGAAGAATTAAACAATTCCATCTCAGGGAAGGTGAAAGCATGAGTCCTGAGACCAGAGCGGTATGCCTGGAGAGACCACAATAAAATCAAGGATGCATTTTACCCTTGGACCTTGACACCAACCTGTGCGGCAGGATTAATGTCCATATACTGATGGCACTGCTCACAGTGATGGAACGTATTGTAAGCTGCATATTTAGTCAACATCATGGACACAGTCTCCCTTTTCTTAGGTTCCTCTGATTTTGTTTCTTTGCTTGTTTCTGTGCACAAAGAAAAGTAACGGAAATTTTATGAGTGTTAAAAAACAGAGACTGTGATCCTGATAACAATTGTACAGAACACACAAGTTGTTTTGTTCCGTATAATTTTGGAGATTAAAGGCTCTTGTGAACTCATGTGTTCAAATGAAACAAAAAAAAACCTGATTCTTTGGAGGAAAGTATTCCTAAAAAACTCTACATTTTACTTACCTTGTTTCACCCTTGAGAGTTGTTCCGTGTATACGGGACTTATAGTTCTGTACTTGGGGTCATGTACACTCAGGTCAAAAGGCATTTTGCTGAAGATCTCAATGTCCGGCCAGTGGTCATTGCTAGACTGAGTAATTTCACTGTTTTCTGTATGGTCTGCAACAACACACTTCAGGTAAGCAGTATCAGATACCCACTGAATGGTGACATTTGCTGATTTATAATTGCACAGGAACCCACACAGGTGCGCACACACACAGACATCTTTGAACATCATAAATATTACCAAAATTGAAATTATAATCCACACAAAGCTATTTCAAAGAAATGCTAATTCCTTGGAAACTGCATGCCGGCAAAGGAGCCTCATGGGTATCTTTCTGCTCTGCTCCTCATCAAGCTGTCGAGGTATAATGAAATGCTCAAATGAATGGTCCTATCTGTGCAGAAGATACAGGTGTAGTCTTGAGCCTCTCTTGTGTTGGAATGAGGAGCACTGGGTAAATGAGAAGCAAAAGTATCCAAAGGCAGAAAGATGAAAGCAAGGAAAAAGAAGCTGTATAAATTTTTGAACTAGTAGCTGGTGGTACATGGTAAAGGCAGTAAAAGACACACTCCAGTTCGAAAATGGGATATGGCCAGCAAGGATCAACTGGAACTTCTTTGCTTTGATCCAACAGAGATAAGTCTAAAGTAGAAAATTAAGTGTAAGTAATGGGAGCATTAGAAAACACTGGCCAAAGAAAACAACCTTGGACTGCAGCTTGAACATGAGTCAATTAAGTTTAAAATGAGTTGGAAGAACACAGAAAAGTAGGTTTGTAACTGAGGTTACTGATTTTATAAAAGCAAATTCAGATGAAATGAAGATTGGCTCTACAGATAAGCACATGCTCACACTACCCAGACTGACTCAATAGGATGTGAGCCAGCAGCAGTTTGGAGGCCATTAACCTCAATGGCATTGTGTCATGCTCAAATTAATATATGCCGACGGTCAGGTGAGGCATATTAGTTTGTCCATACAGACAAATCCTGAGAAAGCTCGCTCTGTAAGTCAGCTGGCCTGAGAAAATCAGGGACTTGCCTATGAATGAGACTTGGACTTCTTGGAATTGCATTTGCCAAACAACCAGTAACCAGCATACCAAGCAAAATAAAAACACCAGGAGGAAAGGGCTTCAGAGGGACTACATCAAAAAGGACACTAAGAACGAACAAAGTTTTCAGTCAACAATGTGAGATAAAATAAGCTTTGCTAAATGTCAAGCTGAGGTAGACCTCAGAAAAGTGCATGTAAACAAATAACAATTTTCTTTGCTGTATCACCTCAACTGTACAAATTAAAATATTTTTTTTCATTTTCTTTTTACTTTGACAATTATGTTTTCAAGGGAATAAAAGGTTTACTATAAGCCAAGATGGAAACAAAATTCTAAAAGCTTGATACACACTCAAAACAGAGAGAAAGAATAAACTCCATGCCAGTTTTCTGAAAGAACAGGTATATGAAATCAGGCAGGTGACTGATCTGAAGGCAAGCATAGCACATATATTATCACCACTTAAGAGGAGGCACAGTAATCTACAGAACTCTGGGTCCATTATTTTGACCTTGGCAATATTCAAAACTAGGAAAGGATAAAGGAAATAATTTAAGAAGTTGAAGTAAATGAAAAATGTAATAAAACGCAACATGGGTTGACCAAAGAAATCCTGTGTTACTTTCATTATACAGCTATGATATATCTATTTCTCTGAACAAAGGAAATGCAGCGCATCTTATCCTTCTGGACTTAAGTATTTGATATGATATTATATGACAAATTATTAATACAGCTGAAGAAAATGGAGACAGTGAATGGTCTGTAAATTGAAAAAGTTGATTAAACAGAAGATGGCAGCATGTAACATCATAAGGCAGGTGGAGATTACCAATGAAGTTAAAAGATCAGTAGAGGGGCATACTGTTTAACATTTTCTCTAATGTCACCAACTCAAAAAAAAAAAAAAAATTGGCTTAAGTTTGCTGGTGGCACAATCTAAGAGTCATTGTCAATACAGAGAAGGAATTGAAGATTATCCAGAAAGATTTCAATGCCCTTGAAAACTGTAACAACAGAAACTGCATGATATTTAACAGAAAAAAATACAAGTCCTATGTACAATCAAGGACTAATAACAAGCATTTCTGCAGCAGGTTGGGAGCACCTTGGTTGGAAATGACCAACTTGCAGTGGAACCCACGAGTACAAGCTACATATCAGTGCCAGTGAAATGGGAGGACGGAAAAGACCAGTGCAATCATAGGTTTCATCAGTCATGGGGCTTTCCTTGGCGGTAGGGGAATACACGAGCTTTTGTATGCTGGGTTGGTTAAACATTCTGCAAAATACCACATTCAGTTCTGGTCACCCATGTAACAGAAGGGTAAACTGAAAATAGATGTGCAGACAAGAGCTACTAAACTGATAAGCAGAATAAAGAGCCTGTCATTTGTGAGGATCCTGTAAGAAGATCCAGGCTACCTAGATGAACGCTGAGAGGGGGTAAGATTCCAGCCTGACTACACCATAGGAGCAAATGTCAAAGAAGAGTAAAAGTATTTTAATTTAAATTAATATTTTTCTTTGGTCCCAAAGAGAATGTTTATAATTGCGACAGGAACATCTTTGGGCTGCAGAATAAAATAATATTTTCAATCATCACAACGTTAGGGCTCTAGAAAGTATTCCAATAGAAGTAGTGGGAGCAAAAAAGCCACAACCAAAACCCCCAAATAAACCCAAACTGCTCTTCTGATGGAGTTCCACGCATTCCTGGCAGGGGTGTGACACATTGCTGTGATCACAACAGGCCAGACAGCATGATGCAGAACTTCTCTTACATTTTGGTATTTCATCCTAAGTTTCTGGGGTACTTTAGTTCAAATAATGAGAGAATAACAGCCCCCAAACCTCCAAATGAAAGGAAAATACTTTTTGTTATTTATTTAGCGCTTTCTGAGCAGAAATACAAGTTAGTCTTTTCAAAGGTTTGACAACTACATTTTCAGGATGCCAGGCTAATGGTCATGAGATTTACGCATCAATGAGTTATTTTCACTACAAAATCACGGAGTTATGTAAAGAACACCCTGAAGAGGACTCATTTTTAAAAGTGTTTGTGCATCTCAAGGCAAAGTCCTGCCACAGCAGTTAAAGGCTCTGAGAGATCTGGGAAATGAGTGCAAATCCAAAGAGGCCCCCCATCCCCTTTTTCCTCAGCATAAGATCTGTAGACTGCAGACAGAAGACGGTCTTACTGAAAATTGGTATCTAATTTATACTTGAACATAAATAATGGTGATGTTTTGGCCAGAAATGAAATGTTCTTAAAAGTCATGTCTGCTTAAAAGCATCCAGTGCTGAAAAACTAGCAAGGAGAGAACACAGGCAGATGTTGCCCATTTACAGTTTTGTGTTCACTTTCATTTTAGTGTTATCCAAATATATCAATCCAAAATACATTTAATAGTTCTCAGCTGTCCTGGTTTCATGGCACCAGCTACGCCCAATATAAAATTTATGTTTTTATTCATCTATATTTAAATATATGCAGACACCTACAATAAGTTGAGCTACACACTAATGGACAGAACAAGTGGTAGGTGTAATTTATAGTCTTTCCGTGAGCCTAAAAATTTGTCACTGCTGAATAATACATAACAGAGGCTCTTTATAATGCATATTAAGAATGACTACTAAATACTCACTGGCATTAATCTCTTCTTCATCGTACACATCTACTTCCAGCAACCGGATCAGCATGCGGAAGAGGATCCTTAGGAACTGCAAGTATGAGCCAGTCTTTCCCACCTGAGCCAAAGATGGAAAAAAAAAAATCCAAATCCCAACTCAGACTAACATGAAGGAAGGATATGTTTCAGATAAATGCCTTTAGGCTTACCCCATTCTAGCTATGCCTGAAAACAGAACAAGACGTAATATTCCCCATTATGCTGAACAGTATTACAAAATTGATCTGTGAGCAAAACCTGGCCTGCAGGCTGTATCACTTTTGTACACAGGGAGATCAGCAGTGATAACTGCTTCTCTACTGATATGCTCATGGCAATTTTATGCCCAGTATGATCCACATGTATTTCATTTAGGCTGAAACATGACGTACAGCACTACCCTCTCCTTATCACTTCCAGCATGGACTTAACCTTAAAATTAGACTCATTTTTGACCTCAAAATACATCACTGCATGCAACCTTTCAGGGGGCCTTTACAGTTCAATCTCTAGTCCTCATCATTCATTAGTCCTCTCATCCTGCTAATAAGGCAAGAGGAAGGAACTGTTCTCTTACTTGCGGTGGTCCTGTCAAAAGCAGCCGCCTGGGGTGAAAACTCCTCGAGCCAGACGCCTCACCCTGATTGCTGAAGTCCGCGTGGTGCTGTCTGGCTGTTGTCCACTGCCTGTAGTAGAGAGACTGCTCTTCACTGTTCATGTCCTTGTGAAGCAGAGGCCTCAAAGAGCTCAGCCAAGACACATCAGCATGCGGCAGGAGGGAAGAGGAGGAAGGCAAATTTCCACTTTTTTGCGAGCTCAGGAGACAGTAGGCAGCTTTCGACAGGATGACAATGCGTGGCAGCGCAGCATGGAGGGCCTTGCTGTCTTTAGCTGAATGGGCAGGCCACCGAAATGTCTGGGAGACCGAAGACAGCGATGATAGTTTCGAAGTGGTGCTGCTCGCCATCTGGTTACCCAGGGAGTCGCATTCTTGTTTCATGGTCTCTCTGGCTGTGAAACTGGGGTAAGTTCCCTCATCTACTGAGCTATGTGCCACAGTCTGAAAGTTAAGTGACGGTGCTTGCTTCTGAGACTTGTCTGCAGCACTCGAGGAGCTCACACCATTGTCTGCCAGGGACCCTGGGGAAACAAAGAGCAGGCAATGAACAGATACTGGCTGACATAAGAAAATGTAAAGAAATCATTAACTCATTTGATCTATGGGACAATCCTAATCTTCAAATACTTCTGCTCGGTGAGTGCTGCTGGGAGAGCTCACCACGTGGCTTAGGTCAGTGTTTCACCATTTAAAAAGAAATCATTGACACCCATCTGCCCCTCTTGCTGGAAAGGCAACAGCCCTTCTGCTAGGGTTCAGAGTCCAAACACAAATGTCCCAATCCCAAATGAATGTTAAGCTATGTACGTTAACTGCCATTCCCCATCTGGGATTTGGGATTTGATGGTACAACCTTCTGAAATTGAAGTATAAGACACCACTGTATACATAGATTGATTTGACACTCCTTCCTATGGGGAAAAAAAGCATTCATTTCACTGCAACTTCAATGTGAACTGGGCTATGCTCCCTCCTCCATACCAGTCAGGTTTAGTTGGTGTACAGCAAAGGTCCAGTTCAGCTGTCTTAATAACTCAAACTCATAGGGAAACAAAAGGAAGGACCCAGAAGTGCCTGAGGAATGCAAGGAAGGGAAGGGCTGCTGAGAGATGATGCTCGACTGATGCCTGAAAAGGTAGGGCAGACCCAGCCAATCTGTTGGTCTTGGCAAGGAAGCAAATATCCATCATCACCCATAGCTACCCCCGCAGGTACAGAACATTCTTCTATTCCTAAAATTTTATACTATCTATTTCTACTCTGATGTTTAAGATCTTTTCAGGATCCACCAGATGAAATCAGCAAAAAAAGTATAATGTTGAGTTTAAAAATAAAATTCACAAGAGACCCTTAGCTATGGCATCCCATCCTCCCACTGCAACACCATCCCCTTTTAGCTGTACACAGGAAAATTGCTCACTGTGGAAAGAATCTGCTACTAACATTTCATTGCCAAGCTTGCAGCAGGATACAGCTAAGCAACCCACATTTGACTAAACATCTCAATGTTTGCATTCAAATTCCACTGACGTAGGAATGAAGACTTGGTTTTCAGGGCAACAGCAGAATAACTGACCTGAGGTTCCAGTGACAGCGCTGCTATTACTCTGGGGTCGGTCCAAGTCTATCAACAGCTCATCAGAGTCATTCTCGCTACCATTAGCCTTCTCATGCTCCTTCTCACTAAGGTCAAGAGCTACAATAGGCCCTCGAATTGCCTCCTTCGAGACGTAGCAACATGCCAGGCCTACTTCTTGCTCTAATGCAGTCCGAGTTAAGTAGCTTGAGTCAATTAGTCGAAGGTCACAGTATTTCAACGACCTAGAAAACCCAGCCCAAGAAAAAAGAAAGTTTTGTTTTCTCTGACTTTGAAGAATACTCCCTATGTTGAGTTGCTTATTAAATATTCATGAACAATTTTATTAGCCAGTAAAAATAAAATTATTTTAAAATATTTATCACATAAGTTATGCTCCTTGGTACTTTGCACAGACATTCACTTACCCACACAGTACAGTAGCTTTACTTTTCACAAAACACACTTTCCAAAATTTTAAACTGTTCCCAAATAAAATCTAAAATACACCTTTTTTGTGAAAAAAAATAGCCAGATGGTATCAAACCACTTATCCACCCCCCAACTTATCTAAACATGTTAGAGGACAACCATACTGCAAGAGTAGTAACAGTACCTGGGGAAAGTTTCTCCTAGAGGGTCCTTGCCAGTTAGAATAACAATGCAAGGTAGACCTTCCAAATCCTGATAGGTGCGAGGGATCCAGTCATCCTGCTCATATCCCCTCCAAGCCTGTGAACAGAAAAACTTCCAGTCACATTTAAATGACACCTTCTAAACCTTCACCTGGTTGTTTTTTTTTTTCAGTTCCTGCTGTTTCTTTGTATACAGAGTTGGCTTATCCAACAGCCAATACAAAGAAGATCTTAGGTACAGGCATGCATTTTTTCTGGTAGCAAAGTGTTAGCCAAGCATTAAATGCACAGAAAAAGGATGCACAAGATATGTTATTCAGTGCTGGAAACATACACCTGGTGTGATACTAGTGCACTCTGTCAGACAAAAGTGCAGTTGATGCCTTCGATGTCAAGCTGGCACAGATAAAAGTTCCTTGAGATTAACGTAAAGCTGAAGACCTTCAAGTGGAGTATGAAAATGATTCCATGATCCTCAAATATTTGCTTAATTGTTCTATATAATGAAAGATTATATGAAAGAAAAAAAAAAATTCCCTTTCACTGGAGGTAATCCCACAAGAAAGGATTCCTTACCTACAGTTTATCAAGGCCCAAGGCTACAAAACCGTACCATTTTCCCTTATCACTGGAAAGGCTGGTAGCACCAGTCCCATGTCCTTATGCCCTTCAGTCCCCTTGGTTCAGCGGAGCTTACTGAACCTGGCTGAGCCCATTTGTGTTCTCTGTGTTGGATGCAGCCTCCTAAAAACATTGATCTATCTTGAGCAACAGTATCTTTCTTGCTGTGTTGCACAGTGCCCAGACTTTCAGATGATACAGTCAGCATTTGATCAAGACAGGCATGAGCCCCCTACAGCAACTGTTAAAAGGAAGTAAAGCTGAAAGTCTCAGATACTCTTACTTAGAAAGGAAACAAGCCATTCCATCTCTACAAACACTGAAATTGTATTATAAAGCCGAAATGCAAAAATGCAGGTTCATATCCAGCCATTCCTGTCAATACATTATGGGTACCGCCAGGAAAACTGACAACACAGCCTCTTACATCACCACCCAGTCAAGACAGGAGATCAGCAGAGAAGTTCTTTCCACATAAAGCAGACACTTCGCATTTCCATGCTGATCAGATATTAATGTCTCTCCAGACAAGAAAATTAAGCCCCAATGGTTACAGAATCATCAGTATTTGAGCTACAGCATACCACCCTGCTGGAAAAAGTTTTCCTTCTTTCTTATTAATAATGGACAAAATCAGCTCTGAGGAATACTCTTACCTAGCTGAGGCACAGAATCTACTTTGCTGAGTCATGGCAGCAAGCCTAACCACTCAAACTGCCCATTATAAATAATATATATATATATACACATATATTGCTCTTCTCAGCACAGATATGCAAGACAAGACACAGCTCTCTTGACAGAGCAACAAGACTTATGCAAGCTTCATGGAAAACATACCTTGCAAGAAGAACCCTATCTTGAATTCCCTCTTGGTTCTTGTAGTCTCAACCTGTACCCTTGACCTGTTCTCTCCTTACCCTTCCTCCTCCCCAGAAAGGCCATTTTTTATGAGTAATCTTCTCAGGCAGATGAAAGCGATTGAAAAGGAGGACTGACTAGTAGATCAGTGACTCAGCATGCCATTTGACCTTTTGAAAATTTCCACCAAAAAACCCCCTATGATAATTTTTTTCTTAGCTTAGGAAGAGCACAATTCGGAGTAATATTCCCCTTTTCTCCTATGGCTCTATTCTTTCCCCTGATTTCTCCCCCTGCTGATTTCAGCATCCTCTGTATAACATGTTCACAGAAGAAAATTATTTCTCCAACTACCTAGCAATATCTACTGGCTCAGTAAAGCAGCCTCAGCAGCAGAGAGGTATTTTCTGCCTCATCAGGGTTAGTCTTGCTGTGTGTTATCCTGTCTCTCCAGTGATGGAAGTTTCTGCGAAAGTGCATGGCTAGAAAGTGAAATAGGGGAATACAGATACAAAGCTGATTTTCTTTCTGCTAGCCTAAGGACTTAAAAGAAGCCTGAGTGCCTGGGGCTTTGAGCTGTAAGCTTGCATACAGAAGATGTGTTTCTTGACCATCTTACTCGCGAGCAGAGAGCTATAGCCCTCTGGGCTCCTCACTTCTGAATGTCTCTCAAAGAGTTTGATTCTTGTTACACTTAAAGGGTATGCCATGACAGCATGCCTCACCAACAAAATAGTTATTTAAATTATTTTCCATCTCTTCTTTCATTCTGTACTTCTGGGTATTCCATCCCCCTTGAAGCTTGACTCCCTAATGGAGAGGACTGACCTGGCTGGCTGGCCAGAGGGCTGGTGTGACAGAGAGGGGAACAGTCCAGCTACCAGCACTGCAGAGACAGCTGCCCACCCTCCCTGTGCTGCTGCGGCACCACACACGCTGCTAAGGCCCTCTTAGGGAGAGGATAAGTTAAGTCAAACTTTACAATTGGGGTCACTAACAGCTATAAATTTTCCCTCCCTGCCCCTGAAAAAGGTCAGGATAAAGTTTTACCCTCCCTGCAACCAAGAGCAGTTATTGGTGGGACTAGCATTTAGAGGCTCCACCTCACCAAAAAGCACTCACTAGCCTCATACGGCTCTCCCCCTCCAAAAAAAAAAAGGGCCTGGGTGCTCATAGTGGAAACAGGGAGCGATGAGTTCCCCACTTGCTCTAGTCCTCCAGCTTCAGTACTGCATCTAACATCAGGAGAAAAGCCAAGAAGCAGAGAGACTAAATCAAAATTGTCTGCAATAAACTAGACTCAATGGTAGCATGGTTGATGAATTTTATAATGGGAATCAGTTGCCCAAACATATGCTCACACTATTTCAGATACCCTGTGTTATCCCAGGCATCAGACTACCAGGTATGGCAGCCTGGCACAAGACTCACAGGTGACCTTCATCATTCTGGAGTGTGCCACTGGGATAACCCACCTAAAAAGACACTACAGGCTTATCTTTGAACAACTGAATTCCTCTCCTCACTCCCTTCATAAGCATGTTTCAGAATTGAGTGTTTTTTTCCTAGTCACCTGCAAGGAGAGAAACAAGTGCAGAATCCTACATCTTTGTTTACTCTAAAAAAGCATCTGATGTTGTGGGGGAGAGGAATAAGAATTATTTAGAAGTTTTTTCATTCTCTGTCTGATTAAATTCCTCTATTCCAGATCAACGGCTACATGGATATTCACTTGCAACAGCTTCACACTCAATCCTGATCTGCACTAAAGGCCTCACGGGCTCCAGCACTGTGTAAGGGCTGCAACCCTTTACAGCAAAGGGCCATAAAGAAGCCCTCACAGGACTCACACTCCAGAATGATTTACGGTTGGAATTGATGCCTAGCCAAAAAAACCAGCAGCACAGAGCTGCTATCTCACATGTTGTTTTCTCCTTCATGAGTACTACTTCCCTCTCTTCCCTCTCCTGCTGCAGACAAGGTTTGAGAAGCAGAGGTGGTGGTAGCTTCTTTAAAGGACATTTAACCTGGTTGTAGGTGAGCTCTTTAAGAAAGGCTCACAATATTCATTACTTTTCTATGTGGTTTTGAATACACTGTATAACTCATAGTAGGAAAGGAAAATTAATATCTCTATGAGGCTTAGAGCAAGGATCAGGACAGATAACTGGAATTACTTTCAGGCTGGTACCTAAGGCAGGCAATCCATTTCCCTTTGTTTAATGTAGTGAGGTTAATTCAGGAAGCGGGTTTGGCTAGTTGAACCATGCTCTTACAAATCCATGCAAAAGTTTAGCTTGGTGCATCTATGCTGTGCGGAAGAGGCTTTCAGTGTGCAGTGGTTTAAGAAAAGAAGTCCATGACAAACAGAATACTTTACCAGTTATCAGAAGGGCAGAAGATGGATGGACAGAGCAGACAACAGATACACTAGACAGATAAGTTGGTAGAAAGAATTAGTTTGCCTAAGGAGGTCTGAGCTCTGCTTTCTGAGATTCAGAGATGAGAACTATCTGACTCATGCTGCTATTCAACTTTAACAAGAGAGATAACATCCAGTGTTTGGCTTCATGGGCCAGTAACAATTCAATTTTCTTCCAAGTTTCTAAATCAGTTATGCTCATCAAAAGTACAGTAAACTTTCATGGAGATAGATACAGAACATGAACCCTTTCCCTATAGAATAATTAACCCATAAACATGTGGGAGTGAACACAAATTGTAGTCATCTGTCATACACAACAGGCATACAAAAAAATATTTATTTTCTGCTAACCTTCAACCGTGTCACGAAGTGTTTCGCAACAGTAAGCTCTGAGGCAGGATTCCCAAGGAGGATCTCAAAACGATACTGCAGACCTAACTTGTCTCTTACTTCTTGTAACCTCTCCTTGGCCAGCATGGCTAGCTGCACAGATGGCACCCTAATGACAAGCATGTGGCCACAGCCATTCTTATCCTTTCCTGGAGAAGTGATAAGGTCATCCATTATGCTGAGCGTTTCAGGTGTGCTGTGATCTCTTAGTGAGGCCATGGTTGTGAGAGCCATCAGAGCTTGGGAATACTGCTGAATGAGAAGGTAGCAGCGAATCACCATGCTGTGCAGCCGCGGGTACCTTTGAGGAGATACAGTTCTGCATTAGCACATGCAAAATCACATCAATGTCTGAAAATTAGCCAAAAACCAGGACCATGTGGTAAAGTAGTACCCATTTTTTTCTGTAAAACTCAAAGAATGAAGCCTTTGATTTTCATGGACAATAATTTTGCACAAAATCTGTGTTTTAAGTAAATGTATATAACAGTCCAAATGCTGAAGATAAAGAGCCAAGTCCTGTGCTCAAGTAAGTGGAATTACAAACTTCTGTTACCTTCATTTGGGCCAGAATTTCAGCTAAAGATCTTTAACTTGGCATACATACAGATCATCTCAGATCCGGTCCACTTTAAGAGCACAGCGTAATAATTGCTTTGCTGTCCACAAGATTTCTCTTCTATGAACTTGGAGGACCACTGCTGCTTCAAGTGGTTTGTGGGAGAAGTACTTCATAATTTCACATCTCTCAATTCTCACCAGAAAGTTAGAATTACCAATAGGGACTGCTGTCTCTGAGCCAAATCTGAACTTCCATTTTGCCTTTTAACTTACATAGCCAATGTTTCTTTCTTTCTCATTACAGCTATATGCAGTGACAACAGATATAAGCTCACAAAGTAAAATGCTAAGAAAAAAAATATTAAAACCTCGTCAAGCAAAAAAGCACTCCATTTCTAGGCATTCCCCATGAGTTCACACACCACCATAATACAGAAAAAAACCTACGCTATTACGCCTTGAGTCCTAGTCTTGTGCCACAGAAATCCAAATGACTAAACCAACTAAAAGCTCCAAATTTCTCTGGTCTCTTTCTTGAGTAATTTAATAAATGATATGGGATCCATTTGAATAAAGTTTTGTGTCTGTCTTTAACCAGTAGGTACAGTAGCTAGCTCTGTATACCATAAGCCAGTCATTAAATGGATAAATTTTTAAAGCACTTCAGTCCTCCTCCCATAAAAGTACCCACTGCACTTTTGCTACGAAAACAAATGGTGCCTTTCTTATAATACCAAAATGTCTGCAACGTTTTGACCTGTAAGCTTGTATGGCTCACCCACCCAGATGGAATAACCCACTTTCTTGAAAACAGAGACTAAATCAATAAACTGTCATGCAAAAGCATATCCTGGCTCCAAGGTAGGGGTTCTAGTCTTATGCCATCAGTTTCTAGTCTTATCCTAACTTCATAACAGGAGAATATTTGCACATGCACTAATCCTCCTCCATCCTTTTTCCCATCCACATCTTAAGAACAGAAAGAAAGCAATAGTGACCACTATCTCTTCCATTGGACTTGACCAGAAAGACCATGAGAAGCCTAAAGAACTGGCATATTAAGATTAACTGACCTTCTTATTTATCACATTCATTACTTACATATTTGTAGTTAATAATAAATATTAAGGATTAATGATGTACTTAATTATTCATTTATGTTGCTAATTTAACACATTTGATATTGTATTTTATTTAATAAATATAGATACATTTACAATTATTATATTGACCTAAATAAAATAGGAAAAACAGTACTGAAGACAGAATAACCCTGTTCTAGTAAATACGAAAATATAACAAAAACTATAGTTTGAACTGTTATAAGAGATTTGTCCTGCTGATATGCAGAACAGATTAACTCCACATCGCTGGAAACAACAGTATTGCCTTCATTCCTGTAATGTACCCATTTAATTATATCATGGATATGTGCTATGAAAGTAGATTGTTCAGGCAGCTGCAGGGTACTAATAAACCACTTTCAGGCTCTGAGCTGCAGAAACCAAAACCATAGCCAACTAACGAAATAACAAAAATTATGTGTTTGAAATGACGTCACTTACCTGGGCCACCACTGACAAGTCTGCTGGCAGTCTCAACAAGAGAGACACCAGGAGTGGCGAGGTATGAAACCTCTGGTACTTTCTTAGCTTAGTGAGGGCTGAGCCAAAAGAAGAGAGCAGCACAGCTAAGCCCGGACTGCTGCTGAATGGGCCTAATCTCTTCCACAAACAAATGAATGATATCTCCTCATTCTTCAACAGCACTAACTTTGTTACAAAAATAAAAATTGCACATACTTCACAGATTCCAAGATCAACATCAAAGATCATCATGTCTTCATCCCCCTGTGATGGGGCTCATAAATATATCTGTATCCTTAAGATCATAATCAAGCAGAATCCCAAGCTCCCATGTTACTATTTACCTTTCTAAAAGTGTGTTGACCATTTTTTCAAAGGTTTCATCACATCTCAAAAGGGGACTTGTGACTCCCCATTGGAGGGATTTGCTGTATTCATTCAAACCAAAGTACAGCTTGTCTTCACTTGCTGCGTCATCCTGTTGCATACAGAGATAGCAAAAACATAAGGAAAACTGGAACCAATTTTAATTTCTTTTGTCTTTTAAAAAATAAGTAGAAAGTATTTTCTGAAGCAAAATATCCTTTCTTTTCATTCATTCTCCCTCAGTGATGCTATTTGTTTGTTTCAAAGAATACAATAAAATCTAAATGTTTTTTTTACTTAACTTATTTGTCTACAGCTAGGAAAGACAGACATAGGTCCTTCAAATTTTTCAATATATCACCTACCTGTGATTGCAAGGGGTTTCTAGAATCCTGCTAATTATTTTCTGACTCCCTATCTCTGGCTTTATATCTACTGACAACTGTTACCTCATTTCTATTTAAAGCAGAACCTGAAAACAGAAGGATTATTAATTTCCAAAATTCTTCTTGATTGTCAGATTCTACACATCTCTAATGGCAATCAGAAACTAATAATTTCTCTGCTGAAATGTAAATATGCAGACAGCAATCAGAAAGGCACAATATTTGCTGCCTCAAATATCATGAAGCCTTTGCTGGAAGCACAGTGTGGTCTCATTTACATCACCAGTAATCACTAGGAATGTAATTAATCACAGACAGACTCCCCCTTTTTTGTGGCTTTTGGTTTTTTTTTTTTTTTTAAATGAGAAGACTGAAAGTTGTTCATTTTTTACTCTTTGGAAACAAAAAATTGTCTAGACCATTTTACAGAAGGTCACCACACTGGCTTATGTCAACAATCAACTAAAAAGCAAACTTTGAATATTCATTCACTCCCTCATTTCCAGTATTGTTTGACTTTAACTATTTTTTACAGCTACGGCTTTAAGACACTTTACAGACACCAATGGTCCAGTCAATGCAGTAAAGTCAAACTTGATGTAAGTATACCAGACAAGGAATAGGAGAAAATGACATTTTTAAAGCAGGTTTAGCCAAAACATCCTCAGAATCAGCTGGCTGAAATGGTGAAAACAGCTAATGGTGCAGAATGTCAAACAGACCTTTCCCACCTCTTCTCTGCACAATGACAGCACCTACTACACCGTAACTTGTTAACCTAGCACACAACTTTTATTAGTACCAGAGAAGTAATGAACAGATTTGACAGGCTGTGTGACATATAACTTACAGCCAAAGTCAGACTGCTTGAAAATGGAAAGCCAGCTCCAGAGCTTTATGGCATGTCTACACAGCTTTTTCTGACTAGAACATAGAAAGTAGTGTCTCATACTACATTACGGGACAATGAAAAATGTGCAGTTTCTGGGCCTAAATGTCAATGCTACTTCCACCATCAGCATCCCAGGGCTATGTATCTGGAGTCTGAAAGAACAAACTCCAGCAGAGAAAGAGCTCCCTTCTAACAATTTTGTTTAATACGCCTCTGCTAGATTCCTTTCGGTGTGAAGCCCACATTAAAATTCACAGTTAAAATTAACAATTAAATACTTACCACAGTGTCAAATTGTATCCAGTGTACCTCATTGCTAGAGCTGATCCTGGACTGCTGCGTTTGCAAGGCATAAGGAAAAGAGCTGACCTGAAGAACAAGGAGGTTGAATGCTTCAAGGACCTCCCTGCAATTAATAACTCTATCAGCCAGACCATGACTAGGCTCACCATGTGACAGGGAACTTGAAATGGCACTGCAGAAATAAGAATGCAAAGAATTGCCTTACTGACATCCTGAGATTCAATGGATTACTCTCTTCCTGCAGAAAAATGTCCAAATGATCATGGCATCGAGAATCACAGCTCAAAAATCTCTTTGGAAGGATGAAAGATGTCAAAACTATTTTAAGTGTTCTCTGTAGGTAGACTCAGGCAACAGAGGGAGAAAAAAAAAAACAAATAAAGGACCAAAATCTGCTGACAGTGAGAAGGTGAATTAGTGTGCCAGTTTAAAAGACCATAGGGTGGAGGAAACAAAAAATAAGCCAAAGCTGATGAAGCCTTCTCACTGAAAAACCTGTTGCATGAGCTGTGGGTTTAGGATATAGTAAAAATTTTACAAAATCCAGTGGATTTTCCAGCCTGAAACAACTTATTTCTAAAATACTGGGGAACCTGATGTCCTGATTTTCAGCTCCTGGAATTATTCTTGCCTCCAGATACTCAGGAATTCCAAACTCAGTGTACAGCAATAACAGTAACAAAAATATGATGGTGGGGATAAGGAAGGAAGAATGTTGCTTTTATCTATTTTCAGCTGTCCTTTAAGGAAAGTATTTTATTATAACTCTGATACTCAAATGAAACCCACAGCCTTATGCACCATATCTAAATCACATTAAGATTTTTCTCCTCAGTTTACTCATGGAACAAGAGCAGAATAATTAGCTTTAGTTACTTCTTTCTTTTTCCGTCGTAAAGTTGTGATTCAGTGTGAAGAAATGTTTTTGCACATGTGTGTATGTGGTGTTGTGTTCAGATCTAATGCTGGCCAAATCCAACACAGCTGTTTTTTAAAACCCTTTCTTATAGTAGCTAGGACATTTTTCAGGTGATGCAGAGTTAAATGTCTGTAAACCTTCTTATATTAAAAACAACACTATCATCAAGGATAAAAACATGAATTAAAACATGAGTGGCTTGTGAACATGGGAGAGATTTGGGTTTGAGTAGAGAAAAAGTGCAGAATAGGAAAAAGGCAAGAAAAAAGGAAGCTGCAAAATTCAGCCCTTTTTCCTGGACTTCAGTACCATACCACATACCCTTACAAACTTGTTAGGGATCCAAAAATCTGAAACTAGTCTCACCTATCTTCAGCTGAATCAGAATTAGTTAACAAATACCATGGGCAAGCAAAAAAGATGATTTCTGGTTTTGAGGCACAAAATGCCTTAGGCCTAGAAAAAGCATTGGGCATCTAAAGTGGTAAGTCTTTTGAAAAACCTAACTGAAAGATACTGGAGGAGGATGGTTTTCCTTTAGTAGATTGAAGCAGCTACCTTGTTAAATCCACATGGGCATTGTCATGAACCAGCAC
>VYZV01030341.1:56565-67340 GCA_013401275.1 Pandion haliaetus | reverse complement strand
AAAAAAAAAAAAAAAAAAGAGAGATGGACCACAATATTGAGCAACATCAGGGCATATCTGTACAATCAAAAAGTGTGGGACTGTTTAGTTCAGAGTAGAAAATAAGAGGGGAAAAAAAGCCAACAGCTACCCAAAACCACTCAGATGCATTACACCAGAAGGTCATATTCATGTTTTTCAAATGTAAATACAAGGGATTATTAAATAAAGGCAGAAAAAAAAAACCATTCAGCTGATAAAAAAAAATCCTAAATACACAACTATCCTAAGGACTTCATTACTCCCAGATATCAGAGATCAAGAGCTAAAAAGGACCAAACATCTATATGGATAGTCCTCAGTTCCATTAGACAGTAATTTTGTCCATGAAGAAACCCTTACGCTTTTCTAGATACGTCAGTCACTAGCAGAGTGGATAACAGACGTAATTCTCAAGGGAGACATATTGCATAACCTGTCCCCTAAAGCATTTGGTCCTCTTGAAGCCCCTGTTCCTCTTGAAGCATTTGGTACTAGCCATAGTGTGACACAGAACCCCAGACAAGAAAACTCACCATCTAAATAAGCATGGCAATTATTGTGTGCCAATGTGCTTGTATTACTCTGGCATTTATCTACCTAGTAAGAGACCTTCCTGCACATACATCTATGCTAATACATATGAGAGCATATGCACAAATGTGTACCTCGAACAAATGGCACTAACAAGTCTAGGGGATAAAAGATCTGAACAGCTGCATTTGCTCATCTACTCCCTCTGTTAGCAGTTGAGTGTTTCTCCAGGTCATACATTCCTCAGCCCTACATGAATATGGCAATTTCTTTTGACAGTCACATGGCACAGCTTGGGCCCAGTTTATGAAAGGAAGATATTTAGAATTCACCAACGATACCAACTAATGGAGCTAATATTGGACGTGCAAAATACACGTTGGAGCAACTTACTTCTCTGTTTATACTAAATATGATTTAATAACATCACATACTTTAGTATAACAGTCTCTTTTTCCTCCCCTCCCTTTTACCTGATTGTCGAATCCGTTGAAGTGTCTGCTGCACCAGGACTTCTGAACGGGGAACTATAACGATGAAGTCTACTTTGCTGAAGTGGCCCAGATCCAAGCTCTGATTGCCACTGTCTGCTATAGCACAAACCTGGGACAAGAGCTTTCTGGCAACTGTAAGCTGTGGCTGGTAAATTTGGAAGGTATCAACATCCAAATCTAGAGTGTGTTTGTTTGAAAAAGAGAACAAAACACAACAAGAAACATGTTTACTTTCCCACCCCCCCCAGTAAACATGACCCTCCAAATAGCCTACCCTCTGTTATCAGAAAAAAAATAATCAATCACCAGACTAAATCCCAACACTCGGGAGAGCTGGGTATGGATCACAAATGTCAACTCCCTTTTTTTGATCAAAATAGGATTACATATCAGACCTCAAGTACAGCACTGCCCATTTTTTAAAATGCCCTAAGTGTTTCAAGGATTTTTCACAGTGCAACCCAAGGAAGCCTCAATGACAACATAGTGAAATGCATTCTGTTAAATGAACCAACACATACATAATACGCATGCATAAATATACATAAATAATGTGTATATATGAGAACAATATGTGTGTGTGTATATATACATATACACACATCACTAATCTCCTCCTGAAACTTGCAGTTCTTCAGGAGCGTCCCTCCATCACTCCTGCTGGGAGAACCAGCCATGGATGTTGAGGTTGTTGGGTGCTGAGATTGCTGGGCTGAGGGCATGATGGGATGAAAGCCAGCACACCTATTAATCTAAGGAACCTAAGCCTGCGTTGATGATCTTGCCAAAAAGACTCTAAAAGGACAGCAGGTAAGTTGGGTGTTAGTTTGTACATGAGCTCTAATCTGAAGTACTGAGCCCCACTCTAAGTCAGCACTGAGATAGCTGTACGTCTATATACTGACTGATAGTAATTATTGCGAGCAGCCCTGCAGAGAAGGACTTGGGGGTACTGGTGGATGAAAAGCTGCACATGAGCTGGCAACATGCCCTCGCAGCCCAGAAACCCACCATACCCTGGGCTGCTTCAAAAGCAGCGTGGCCAGCAGGTTGAGGGAGGGGATTCTGCCCCTCTGCTCCGCTCTGCTGAGACCCCACCTGGAGTACTGCCAACAGCTCTGGGGTCATCAGCACAGGAAAGACATGGACCTATTAGAGCAGGTCCAGAGGAGGGCCACAAAAAATGATCAGAGGGATGGAACACCTCTCCTGTGAGGATAAGCTGAGAGATTTGGGGTTGTTCAGCCTGGAGAAGAGAAGGCTCCAGGGAGACCTTATTGCAGCCTTCCAGTACTTAAAGGGGGCCAATAAGAAAGGTGGGGGCAAACTTTTTAATAGGGCCTGTTGTGATAAGACATGGGGTAATGGTTTTAACCTAGAAAAGGGTAGATTTAAACTAGATTGAAGGAAGAAATCTTCTGTGATAAGGGTGGTGAAACACTGGAACAGGTTGCCCAGAGAGGAGGTAGATGCCCCATCCCTGGGAACACTCAAGGCCAGGTTGGATGGGGCTCTGAGCAACCTGATCGAGTTGAAGATGTCCCTGCTCATTGCAGGGGGGGTTGGACTAGATGACCTTGAAAGGTCCCTTCCAACACAAACTATTCTATGGTTCTATGATACACTGCAAAGGGAAGATGAGCAATCCACCTAGGCAATAGATCCCAATTATTGAGGGGGGCATTTATTTGTTTGGAGGTTTCTTGATTTTTAACAAAATTTAAGTCTCAGATTTAATTGAACTTACTAAAGAAAACTGTGGGACTGGAGTTTTGCTTTCTATAGGCACATACCAGAGCATTCATGTTTCCTCATATAAAAACATGTTCCTATATTTCAGTATTTCCAGTAGGTAAATTCTGTGACCAACAATCCGTGTTTCATTAGCCCTTAAATATTTTCAAATTGCAGATTACCAAATTAAATCCTATAATGCCATTACAGTTTTTGCTTATGTCAGTTTTTCTACTACAAATTAATTCTGATTAATGGACTGCTTATCATAAAAATTACCTAGGGTAAATTTCTTTAAAAAAACAAAGAAAAAACCCAAACGTACTGCAAATTTAATACAAAAGAACTATTGCTGCTTTTTAAATAAATAAGCAACTTCATAAAATTTTGTAATTTACAAGAAAATTGGAAGGTGTTTGGGGCAAAAACCTGGTATGTTAGTTTAATATAGTCACACGTTTTAGCCATATTTTAAAGACAAAGCCAGCTCAGAGTAATTGTTTGAGAAAACATGAATGTTTAAAAAAGCACCACTGCACATCATTTCATAGTAAGAACAAAAAAAAATAACAGAATCAAAAGATCCTTCTCCCTTCAAATTACAAGATTACAGTCTTTTTCTAGGTGCAAAAGGGTGAGATGAGTTCACACTGGCAATGTTACAATGGAACATCATCTCTACTCTGCCCAGTGCATTAACAGAAGATCACGTATTTCAGCTTAAGAATTACAAAACATAGGGGGAAAAAAGTTGTTGAAGTTTACCACAGAGATATTCTGTCCGAGACTGCTATATTGCCACATTCAGGTGGTAGTATTAACATTCAAAGGTTGGAACACTGACCGCAGCTGTGCCCTCAGACTCTTCTGAGGCACACGCATTTTGACATTTAGAAAACTACTCACTTCACATCTTGCATGTAAAAAAAATTACCTGGTTCTTGTGTAGAAACCATGGCAATTGCCTCCTGAGATGACACACACTCACTAACATCTCCATTAAAAGGAATAATGACACTTTCCCCTCGCTGCTGTAGCATTTTCTCCAGCAGCTTGTCCAAATCATCACCTAGATAAGAATTAGCAACACCAAGTTATCTGGAAACCATTTCAAACAAATGATGTAGAACATTACATACACACCTGTTCTCACATAAGTTATGTCAAATCTGTGAAAGGGCAGGGGACTGGAGATACTGGGAAGAGAGGGAGGGAGAATATTTTTCTCTTTTATTTACTGATTTCCCAGTTGAATGAATTCCAAAAAAGAAACCACAGCTGAATAATTTCAGCTCTGTGCCTTTACAGCTAGTGGTGACATCTGATGATTACAAAGAAACACACACTATAAAACAACCTCTAAAACACATGCTGAAAGTGCAAACAAGAAAAGACACATGCACTTACGGGTGCCCTACCATCACATTTAGCAGTATAAACAGCATTAAAAATGTTTTGCCACAGGGTAATTTGTACTGCACGGGTAAAGGAGACAAGCGCTCCTTTACACACAGTTAATGGAGAGAAGGTAAGAATGCCTCTCGGTGGTGAGGGCAGAGCTGTACTCATGTGCGCTTTAGCTGCTGAACAGGAGACACACCAGCCCTAAAGAAATGACTGTCTTGGCTAGAACTTCTGTTTCTTAGGATCACTCACCTAAAGATGTATTTTTGAAATGCGATGCCAGGAAACTAACTTTCCCTGTAATAAGCTCGTAGCTGATCTCTTTTAAAAATTCACTGGTGGTAAGCATGCTTTCTGCAAGTGCCCTAGATTGATATTGACCTGGAGAAGAGAGGGGAAAAAAGTGAGAGCAATCTTTAATACAGTGCACTATCAACACAACCTTTTCATCATAGAAGCATGGGCTGATCTTCAGTCATGGATCTCCACTGCCTTTACCCAGCAGACTGGGAGAGTAGCCTCAAGTCTCTTTTGCTAGTGACAGAAGAATTAGTTATATTGGTTTAGCACATCCTTTGCAAGCTGTTGCCCATAGTTTTGCACACTTGGGTGACAAATGATATGCAAAATAAGTATTTGTACCTTAAATGGAATGGAGGATTCTGGGTAAATATGGAAAAGTAATTATCCCTAGTGTGAAAAAAGTACAAAATTGACATTACTGATTTATCTACCTACAAAGGAAAGATGACTAGTCAAATTTCACTTCCATCCAGACACACTCATGCACACACAAATATCACAGACAGTCACCAATGTGGAATTTGAAAATCAACATGGTAAAAAGGATAAAAAGCATGTTCTGTTTTACAGTGGTCTGCAGAAGACTGTGGTCAATCCAACGTTGCCATGTGAAATAGCACAGCTATTACACAAAACAGAGAAAGACAAACCGGCTATTTTGTCACTCAGTCACTTCAAGATATTTTCTAAGTTAGCCACACAAACACACAAATTCTCGGGCCTCTCAAAGAGTAGTAATGATTAACATACAGCTATTTTTCTAGATCCTCATGGACATCAGTACTCCAAGTCTTGATGGAGGAATAGTAAAATGGGACATTGTGGTATAACAACACAAAGGAGAATAAAAAGAACAAAAGAGATTTAAAAGCTAGAACAACGACTTGAGAAAATTAATTCAGCAAAATTGCACTGGTATTTGAAGTGTACTGCCAGTAAACTCACCTAGGACTACTACGCAGAATTCATTTCCTCTTATCTTTGATGCACAAATGGCAACTACATAGTCTGGTAGCTTTTGCTGATGTTTGATTTCATTGAGAGACCTCAAGGTCTCTGAGATGCCTTCTGCCAGTGAATTCTGGGTAACGACCACATGCACAAGGTCCCGGGACACACTAGCGATTAACCTAGCAAGCCAAGGGAGTTGACCTGGTGACACAGAGATACACTGTGCGCTCATTTGCAAGGATCGCTCTCTCAGAGTGAACTCCTGCATAGCTTTCAACATGATCTGCTCAAATTCTTCCCTCAGGGGTATCTGGTCAGGACCTACATTGAAAACAAACAAACAGAAGAACAGTATCTCATACCAAAATGTTAATGAACCATGAATAATCACATGTCTGTCTTGATCTGACAAGCTCCTTCACCATATTTTTTACATTTACAAAACCCACTTGCTACTCAGTGGATATCTACCCACATGGCTTATTCTTGGTTTTTCATATTAGAAGCCTCTCTCTCCCACCATCTGCCTGCCTTTTTTTTTTTTNTTTTTTTAAAACAATGAGGTATTCCACTTCACTCCTAGCTTTTCTACCTTCAGAAATTGCTGGGACAAACTAGGGACTGTGAAAATATGTGCCTTTTGCCTGGAACAGAAGGATTAATCATGTAGCCTCCATATGTTTTTACAGCAGAAAACCCAAATACTTATCCTCTGCAGTCTAATAGCAGCCATGCAGTATGACAAAGCCTGTCAAGTGGTCTTCATTTTGCTTTTTCTCATCATGCATACGAGTAAACTAAGCATGGATGCAAACATGTTTAACCTCTTCTTTTACTTGAGTTAAATTAGATTAATTTAGCAAATCTTGAAACTTCTAATGTAAACAGGTATATCAACTTTAGATCTTCATTCCTCATTTGTAAACTGTATTGCGAAGTTGAATTGGAAAATAGAAGTACAAGCTATCCTATCTCAGTATCAGTCCCCCAACTCAGCTTCAATTAACGTTTTGCTCAGTAAGATTTGTCTCATTGTCAAAGATACTCAGGAACAGATAAAAATATTCATGAATACAGAGTAAGAAGTAACCGTAGCTTCAATTGCCAAGATCTCTTGTTGGTGCCAAAGGAGACAGCTTCATGCTTCAGCAGCTTGCTTTTCTATGACAAAAAGGCGGGGCTTAGATACCAGAGATATGTGAAATGGTGGGGTTGGTTTTAGGTTTTCTTTTGGGGCCAAAGTCAACAAGCAAAAAAGGGCAGTAAAAAAAGGAAACAGAAAGGTTGTGTGAGAAGCAGGGAAGGAAGTGCGTAAATAACCTATAGTACAGAATCTGTAAAAACTGCTGCCTATTGTCATTTTGCCTTTTTGAGAAGTAACATATGGCGACTGTCACCATCCAATTACCATAGGATGGTACGACAACTATAGACCTGTAAATGCAAGGCTGTTTTCATTTTTTATACAACTGAAAAGTTCTGATGAGTCTAATTTAATGCAGCATGGGCATAATTCTCTTTATAGTTCTCTGTTTTGGAAATATATTTTCTTTCCCCTTCTAAGAAAGCAGCACGCATTCTAGGTCTTTGAAGATCTCAGAACAGAAAAAAAATAGACATTTATTGACAGAGAGATAAATCTTCTGCAGAAATAGTCTATCTACAACACAACAACCACAACAAAAAAGATGTTATACACTAAAAGAAATACAAACAAGCTTTTGCTGACTGAGGGAGATTACTTAAGAGACAGGCTCTAGACACAGGGGTCATCATGAAACCAAGAAAATGAAAGTAGTTGTACAAATGGAAAGACTTCTGTATGAGAACACACAGAATTTCATTGAGATGATTTATAAGAGAAAAACTTTAAAAAATAGTTATCAGAAAGGCACTGATATTGAAATTAGTGAAGTATTTAATACCACACTGGGCTCATGGCAATCTTTCTCCACAACTATCCAGAAAAATAATGGAACTACTATCAGGTGAGATAGAAGACAAAATGATAGATACAGATTTTGATTGTGAACAGTTTCATAAGTACATATACAGGAATCTGTCAAGGTTAAAAGGGAATATTTGGAAGCTTCTGTACAGAAATGAGTATGCAATGGGTCCTATCTTGACTTCAGAAAACAGAACTACAAAACAAATAATACCATAAAATATTAATATCTGAAAAAGATCTTATTAACATAGTTGTGCTTCCAAAACCACCTACAGTTTAAGACAATATATTCAAATGCCACCCTTTTCTGGGTAGACACACTTCACAGTGCACAGAGAACTACTCCTCCAACCATTTAAGACCAGAAGAATTGCTGGAATAACCTCTTACTTTGAGGGTCTGAATACCCCTTCCACTGAAGACAGATGCTTGTTCCTGCTTTGAGTCTGGATGTGCATTCAGATACTGAAACTACAAAACACCTCTGGGTGTCACAGCATAGACATAGTCAAAGCGATTCAAATGTACCACAACAAGAGAGAAGGAAGAATAATTTTAAAATTCTAGACAGGTAGTTAACAGAAGGTCCAGAAATCTCCTTCAGCTGAAAAACCAAAACACAGACCTTAGCACTGCGTAGGATGAGATTGTGTTTGTAGAAACGGTAGTGCAATAGTAAAAAGCAGACAATTACAAATGATAGAATGTAACCCATGCTGCAAATATGGGCATTTTGAGATATAAAAACAAAGCTTGAGAATACTGCACTATGAATGCTATCAAGGATAACAAATGTGAAATCTGAATAAGTACAGGAGACAGACTGTAAATACCACTGAAATCAAACACAGCTCTTGATCTCTTTTTACTTATTCCTTTACCACAGTCAGTGGAATTTATTTATAGCAATGCTAGGGCTCACAATCACAGCTTTAACTGTGTATAGTCTTCACAGCAGGTTTAAAATGAAAGCATCAGAAATGCTCTTATTTTGTTTACTTTGATTTGTAATATCATTGTGAAATTGCTCAGCTGATTTCTGAGAACACAACAGCATTATCCTACAATTAATCATGTCAATCTTACAGGAAAACTGAAAGGAATTCTCAGATATATCTTTTTTCAAAAAAGGAGCACTTTCATAAGTAATATTCTTATGATCTGTGATCACAGTCATCTGCAAACCTATTTCATACAAGTAGTGAGATCTGAAAAATATTAGGCAAGACTCAGTATCTATTTCACTCTTCTGTCTGCTTTTTTATCTTTGCCTTTATCTTAACTCTTTCACAATATACTCTGGAAAAAAGGAGTAACTTTTTAGTCCTACTTTCTCAAGAAAAAAAGAGGCTCACATGAATAAACTTAATTTATGTATGTATTTGCCTCTTCTCATCAAATACTTTTGAAGCCGGCTGCCCTCCAATCATCTTTAATCTGCTTTGATTTTATAAAATGGGATAAAGGCTACAGTTCAGTGCTACTGTCACAATTCCAACAGTTTTAAGTTTGTAGCAATATTCAAACCAGCAACATGTTTTGATCCCCATGCTCTGCAGTTTATTTTTACTTTTCTCCTCATTAGGCTCTTTCATCTTACAGTGCTGGCACCCATCTCCACGTAAGGCCAAATGGAAAACTATTCAGCTTTGCACAGCTAAGAACAAAAGCCAAACTAAACACCTGCTAGTAAGCAGCTCAGCTCCGGAAGCTTTGCATGAAGCCTCCTCTAGTTTGCAGCAAGTACAGACTTGCTGCATCCATGTACAGTTGGATTTTCCCTTGGAGTATGCTTCACTGACTCAGTAAGTTCCAAGAAATAGTTTACTTTTAACTGGAAATGCTGTATCAGCTAGCTACCTGTTTCCCCAAAGGAAATTTGCAAGCTGCCTCTATCAATCCAGAACTGTGTGAAGCGGCTGGTTTTAACATGCAGACTCTACAAACTTTCCAATGAAGATGAAAACTCAAATTACAAATTTAAGCCCACTGAGAGAAGGGCAACAGAAAAACATTCAGCCTGTAAAAAATAAAGAAACCCTCTGTCAGTTCTAACATGGCATCCAATGGACTATTGAGGCAGAGAATGATAAATAAAGCAAATGAGTCACTTGGAGAGTATTACAACATAGCAAATAGCCCCCTTCCTGTCTGTAACAGTACTGCATCAAGGGAGAAAAGCAAAGCATAAGAATCCATGGGTGAAACCTGCAGAGAGCACATTTGCTCCCCAAATTATAGGGGAGCACCAGTTGTGCTTCTTTCGAAGCGATTGCACATTTCATACCATTATGTATTACAGATGCCCTAACAGAAACCCAGTGCAGGAAAAGCAGTGTGCTCTTCACAAAAGTTATTTCACACTCCTCTATGATAGGCAGTATCTTTTCAAATACAGAAGTTAAGACTGAGACTGCTGTGAAGTTTCCCAACACTATCCTGCATTATTCTTTAACTTCTATAACCTTACTGTTAACACTGCTGCTTTTTACTCTAAGGTCGGGAAAAATGTCTGGACCTGTAATAAGAGAAAGAAAATGTTGTTTGCTGATTTGCTCTCAAGCTTGCAAAGAGTCTGTTTCAAAAACATTTACAAGAATGAGATATTCACTGAATCACTTGCCTTAGTCTGAATAACAAATGTGGTTTTCATGTAAACGGTGCTGTCACCAAAACAATGATGACCATCACACATCTGCCAGCATTTGTCACAAAACTGAATGAAGAGCTGTGATAACTGATGGTTTAATACCCTAAGCAAATGAGTGATCTGCATTGCAAATCCCTTGTCACAAAGGTGACCTGGTCAATCCCCATATGGAGACCAGAAGCAGTATCAGCCTTTAAATTCCCTTCACTTCTTCAGTCTAATGAACAAAGTAACAAAGTCACACACACTAGATGGAGCCACTCTACCTCTTCCAGGCACAAAAATAGCCAGAAAATTGGCTCCCAAACCGACATAAAGAGGGTGGGGAGAAAAAAAGGACAGTCACAAATAAAAACAAGTACTTATGGCAAATTGCTTACCTAGTTGGACAAGATACTGAATAGTTAAAAGAATCATATTCTCCACACTTAGCAGCTGACTGCTGGCCAAACCCAAGAGATCCAAATCCTTGTTTTCCAGCTGTGGAATCTTGTAGCAATTCACCAGCAAGGGACTTACAACAATATCACCGACATTTCCATAGAAATAAGGTAAAGTGCCATAACCTTTGGTAAAGGAAACAACAACAAAAAAAACAAACACCAACATTTACAAAATATGCCACTACATGAAATCTTGCACAATGTATAAATTTCCAAACTTCTCCTTAATGTTATCTTGCAAAATATACTGCATCAGTGACTGTTCTTGGCATTATAATTGCTTACAAAATAAA
>VYZV01030341.1:22940-56321 GCA_013401275.1 Pandion haliaetus | reverse complement strand
AACAGGTTAAATACATGTCAACAACTAAATTGCTGTTCTGTAAGGTAAAGCACACGAGCACAGGCTAACTCCTCTTTTCCTTGAGAATGTTTTCGCTTTAAAAAAAATTCCACACAGATTTTGCCAAACCCATCCATTTAGGTACATCTGGTTCTGTACTATTAATAGGACACTGTTTCTCAGGGCCAGTAACATTTAGCCTAACTGAGGACTTCACTGGCAACTCTCCAAGAGCCTAAGGGCTGCATTCAATTTGCACTTAAGCTGATGACCGTAGGCACCCTCGTCTTTAATAAGGAAGTGTTTCTCTGAAAACCATTAGAGCACCATGCTAGAGCTTTAGAATAGGCTTCCAGAAAACAACATTAAGCAAAACAAACTAGAAGTGTAACCCTGTCCTTGATGGATTTACTAGTGTAGATGGCCCTGCTAATTCTCTGGGAATTGTGTGTATTAGGCTTATCTCTGCAAGTGAGGACTTGAAGAACTTCTCTGTTTCTTCAGGAATGATAAATTATTCCATGGATTGTATTGATAGGCATGTTATGTTAACACTGAAGCTACTTTATACAGCCATCTGTACTATGCTGGACTAAGAGACCTAGAGTCAAAAAAATCACTCATCAAAATTTTGGCAGTACTAGCTGACCCATCTTTTGTTATATAGTATGCCCAAATAGCTCACATCGAAAGGGATATTCACATTGAGTCCTACTTTTAAAGTAAAAGCAATGTCTTTCTAAGGGTTAACAATCTACTTTACACAGCTAAAGGATTTTAAAAGCCTGATCTGTTATTTCAGTTGCTTACAAGAAGTATGGACTATAAAAGATGAAAAGTAAGTTATGATTTACTTCTGATTAGTCAGTTCAAATCAATTTTCTGGTTCACGTGCAGAATCCCTGGGCTTCAAGATCTGGACTATAAATGCTGCAGGAAATATTTGCTTGCTTTTTAAGTTGTTTACACTGGAAAGCTATTTTCACTACATGGAGATATTTCTATTCTTGGACTGTACAAAACTTCACTTTGGCCAGACATTTTGTATAAATTTGACCTAGTCGTGACTCGTTTGCAAATCAGGTTCTCCAGAAATTGCCTAACTTCTGATTTTAAGTGTTGAGCAACTAAAGCAAACCATCCATGACAAACTGACTTCTTATTGTACTCAATGCCAGAGCCAACAAAAAGAAATCAAAAACCCCCTTCTCCTAGGGGAGCATGTATTTGTTCAAAATGCAGCATTTGATTCCCCAGTGTAAGACTTACCTATCAGAATCACTGGTCTGACTCCCGAGTTATTCAGCAGGTTTTCAGGAACTATTACAGTCTCCCCTGCTGGGATGGGTTGAGGCTGTAAAATTCCAGTTAACATGGATTGAGGAACTGGGACTGACAAAAGAGGCTCTATAAAATAAAGAAAAGAGAAGCTTCCATTACTAAAAGGCTCATACTGTGATTTGGCCGTATGAACAAATAAAAAAAATACTGCAGATCACTAACTGTAATAAAATTCAAAAGGTCTCTGCATTTCCTGCTATAGTTTTAAGTAATTTAAATTAAGAGCCTATATCCTCCTGTAGTCCCACCCCTAAAATAAAACTTTTTCTGACCACTGTATTGTTGGTGGGAATGAGAGAGAAAACACAGGTTTGAATATGCATCTTTAAACAAAGCCATGTACTATACCAAAAGGCCACCTCTAAGATGGAGGCTATCTCTCAATACTGCCTCTCAATACAAGGGAAGAGACTGTTCTGACTTCTGACCTAGAATATATGTAGGTAAGAAAAACAAAACCAGGCCAAAATCTCAAAGCTATCCTTAGAGAGTTATTACAAGGATAAAAACTAGGCTTTACTCATGAAAGAGCAAGAGCAGCTTTCACAAGTAAAAAGAAACAAAGTGCAAGAGTTTTGTAATCTGTAATCAGGTTTCAGTGTGAGGTCTGCTTCAGAAGTTTCTCAGGCTTCATCTGGTGGTTTGTAACAAATTTTTCAAACAATGCCATCAATAGAAAAGCATCAAAGGCAGCATCAATGAATGCATATGTTTTAGCAGTGGAAACTTGATCCAACAGAAAAAAAATACTATGAAAGATGCACGGAAAATGGAGTACACAGCAGAGGTAGTATATTGGTGGAGACAAACTCAACGAAAAGGGGAGATTGCCTTATATCATGTATCTTCAGCAGGTCTCTCAAACTAGAAACCTACGAAAGCTGCAGCTGATTTGAGATGCTCAAGTAGGCAGGCCTGCACTACCATGTAAGCCTTATTCCTATAATAAGTACCTCTGAAAATTAATTCCAAAATATCTCTAATCCAAGCTCTCCAAAGCAGAGTTAAAAAATACATTGTGCATGTTGACAAACGGCTTTTTTTCTTCCTTGTATGTTTATTCTCCTACTCTATAGAGACAGGAATAAGTAATTTTTTATTCCCCTTTACAAAGCATGCTGAATCCCACAACTGAAAAGTGCTTAAATAGTAAACAGTTTTATTAATAGTTATGTATAAAGAGGTACCTGCATGGAAATTTACGAGTATTCACACATACATGTAATTAATCTTATTTCATATCATGATGTTACATATCCCTCCTACAGCTTTTCCATACACAACAGATATTTGGTCTCACAAACTTTATGCTTTTAACCGAAGATGACCTAGTGGACATCAGTGTCCTCTGTTAGGCCAAAATTATATAAAGCCTTTTTTCCTGTGCAGGAACAGAGTGTACAGTTTCTGTAGCATGCCACACCAGACAGACACAACATCCAAGGTGAAGGCTAATGAAAATCCTTGAAATATATTCATATATCCATACACCTGTACAATTTTAGAAGTGAGTTACATTTGAGGGACTTGGATAGCTTTGGATTTTTATTAATATTATTTGCATCTTCCTTTCCGCTCTCTCCTCCAACAGTTTCATTTTCCTTGCATTCCATCTTAGATTATGGCAACAAGGACCAGACAATCATGTGTGCTTTTCTGGGGCATCTGAAAAACTCTCCAGGGTGTACTTAACTACTTCAGCAAGCTCAGTTATGTCTTCTGTGCAACACTTAAGAGAAGCAGCATAGGGCTACTGGTCTGGCTGACTACAGGTTTTTACAAAGGACATCTCTGTATTATTCAGGTTTTACCTGTTCTTGCCGAAGGCCGAATTGTAGGAACAGGTACTGCTAAACCAGGAGGTGGGACTGGGGACCCAGGAGACCATCCCCGGTGACGTTTCTTTGGTGGTCCAGAACTGGACATTGATGCTGAGAAGGAAAGCAAAAAATAATTCTAAACCCATCCTCCCAAATGACCAGATTCCAGCCCACATTTCCATTTCACATTGGTGTTTAGCTGGAATCACATGACAGAGCACCAGAGGTTTACACCTAGATTCACATGAAGCCAGACTATGATGTCAAAAATGTTGTTACCTGTGTTAAAAAGTACAGCATTATCATTAATGGTCATGCCAAAAGCCAAAAGGAACTGTAGAGACTGAATTGTAGAAACAGCTATGATGGGAAGAAGAGCAAAATCACAAATTTCAGGCTCAACAGCCAGTGCAGCTTAAAATAAAAGAACAGAGAGGTTTTCTTTACCTTGGTCTCCAGCTGCACAGCCAGGACTTGGAGATGTCGAGTGAGGCATTGGCCGAGAGACTGTTGAACTCAATACATTATTTCTTCCTCCATTAGCGTTTCCATTAGCAACATCAGTGGCACGCAGTGAAAGAGGAGCTGAGTATAATAAAATACAGAGTATGTGGCTTGAGACAATCTTGAAAACAAACAAACAAAATAATACAGCCACATGCAGACACAAAAGAACAAGGCAAGATGCGTGACTGGAAGAAACATACTCCAGGGAAAGCATGAAGTGTACTTGGCAGAGAATAATTTGGGCACAGGCTGCAAAATCCTAACCTTGAAACAAGGTCTCCAGATTTCAGGGTGGGGAGGATAGATGGAAGAAAAAAATCAAAAACAAACTCCACCAAAATAAAATAGAAAACTAAACACACAAAAAAGTATTGGAAAGTTTGTGACACATTTTTTTAGATGCTGAAAGTTAGAAAAAAATGCACATCATTAATTCAGTTTATAAAGATTTATAAGCCACTTTGGTGCATCTATATATTTTCCCCCCAGTTGTTCATGTGCCATACACAGTAATTCACTACACGGTTCTCATCTAAAGCCTTAGCAAAGGAGACTGGGCAGGGAACACGGGGCAGTTTGCTGTAAATTACACATGGCCTGAGCATTACTGAGGCAAACCATGCTTAATTTTGCCACCTCTGCCTAAGATGATCCTTCAGTCCCAGCAAGACTGACACCATGGCGGGACCCACTATATCCAGATCACAAAATGAAACTACAACAACGGAGGATCACAAGAAGTTATCCTTTCACTTCTGAGCTCCTCCTCATTATTTTTCAAAGCCTAGTTTTTGCAGAAGAAAAAAAAAATGGCATAAACTGCATAGTGCAGACATGAAGCCCAGAGGAGACTGCAGCTCCTTGCCATTATCTGCCGGCCCCATAAGGATTTAGCTCCCAGGAACATACTCCAGGAGCAACAGCAGGAGATGGTGCAGCAGCTTGCTGAGGTCAGCTGCAACAGAAAGTGTTTGAGATGTGGGTATTTGGCCTAAAACGATGCAATGTGGAACTCTCCAGCTGCAGTCATCCAAATAAATTCAGGCACAAGATTCTCAGGTTGCCAATTAGCAAAATTTGAATAACATCACTTGCCCATTGCAAGCTCCCCACTTGTACTCTGAGTCAACTATTTGGTATAGACAGATAGGGTGGATGTGGGTCAGTTAAGTGGTTGAAATGGTGGGAAGTAATTTCAGTGCAAGACAAATTCTCTCACACAGGTGCAGAGGGGAAAAGGGTATTTTACACAAAGAACTGTTAATGATTTATTAGATACAACATAATAATATTATGTACATAAAACAACATATATTGTATAAAATAGCAGCTATAATACATCATGTATAAAACATAATGTTCATGTGCATATATAAACCAAAGAAATTAGTATTTTTCTTATTCAAGAACACTTCCCTGTAATAAGTGTGATGGTTTTTTTTCATTGCTTAAAGGACTAACCAGCTAAAGTAATAAACAATCAGAATACCATAACAGAGTACCAGTGAGGGATTTAGATGCCACAGTTGAGGGTTCTAATTATTAAACACACAATACAGAAATAAATAATTAAAACAGCACAGATATTAAAACTCCTTTAAATGAGACTAAATTCCATTAAATGTATGTGGAGGAACTGCACCTGCTAGATGCAGAACAACACACAGCTCTCAGTTACTGAGGCAATAATCAGTGTGATATCAAGAGGTGACTTCTATGCTCTCTTCAGTATCTTAGGAAGTGCAAAGAGGGATATGACATGCACTTTTACCAGAATGTCAAATCTGAAAGCCAAGGTATGGCTCAGTTTGGGGACATTAATGGCCATAGAAAATTTCTGTGCAGAGGACCACGAGAATATGAGAGTTTTGCAGAATGCTAATGAATGTTTTCCTTTGCATTTTCCACCAAAAAGATGACTCTCTAAGTTCTTGGCTGTTAAGCCGGTAATTCCCGTGACTCTCAACTATCCCGGAAAGCAAAGCCGTACCTGCAGAAAATGCCTTTCCTACGAGCTGTACTGACAGAGCCAGAGGTTTCACAATGTTCTTATTCCGGGATGGGTCTTGAGTTCCACTTAAGTTAACAGCAGAAGATGATTTTGCTGGACTGAATACTGAAGAATCTGAGAAAAGAAGTTGTTTAATTAATGATTAAAAATTATATATATATGTGCATGTGTAATTTGTATTGCATACACATGAACAGTCATACACATTTATCTAAACTCATCTCTGCATATAATGCAAACAATTTTTTTACACTCCTAAGAAATCACTGTATATCAGGGTTTTTTTAGGAGTTATAACAAACATTTAACTAGGCATTCCTATAGAATTTTATAATCTACTGAACCCACAATTGACCTCTTCTACAGTATTTTGCATTCACATACACTCAAAAAACATTTTAACTGCAGAAAGAGCTATCTCATTGCTCCTCAAAATACCCCCATGGGATAAGCAAGTATACACAGTTATCCCATGTTACAGATGAGAAAGTTAAGGCAAAAATCTTATGTGACTTGCCCCCAGCAAGCACAGGGAATAAGCACTGGAATAAGTTGCCTAAAAAGGTTGTGGAATCTCCATCACCTAAGATTTTCAAGAGCAAATCATTGAACCTCTGTCAGACACAGCTGAGCCTGACTTCAGGCAGAAAAAAAAATTATCAAATACATAGCCTCCTTACAGCACTACTGTCTAAAAGGCTATGAAAAGTGTATGTCCATTTTTAAGTCGGTAAGAAATAAAGGGTATCTGAACCCAAACTCATTGCATAAATTAACAAACAGCAACTCCTTAGAGCAATTTACCAAGGCTGATAAATATAAACCTTATTTTATAGATGGATAAACTGAAGAACAAACAAATTCTAATACTTTAACTGTAAATCAGAACTGATTCCAAACCTCTCAGCATGTAGGCCCCCACTTTCACATCAGGCATTTAATATCCACAATTTACTTCAAGAACAATTCGACATTCAGATGCTGATACACTTACAAATCCAAATTCTTAACAGGAGTGAAAGAATATTAATTCAGCGTCTGTCCAGACAGAACAAGCAGGCAAAGTAGGCTAAGTTCACCTACAGATGTCCTAGTAAAACAGCCAGGTAAAGAAAAGAGAAGACAAAGACCAACCTGATCTGCCAAATACATTCACCCTCAGGCCACACACCATTTGGCGGAGGGTGGGGACGAGAGTCTGCTTTGCCAGACAGAGTAACAGAAATGGGGAATGAACACAGAAGCCTCTGCTGCTGCCGCTCTAACAGAAAACCTTGTCCACATTCACAGGAAATACCTGAATGGCTATCAAAAGAGACCACCGGGTCAGGGGCTTTGGAGGAAAACGCTGGTGTGGCATTAAATATGATGTAGCAAATATGCAGTGTTTTCCTCAAAGTAAACTGTCCAGAAGCTTTGGGGTTTTTTTTCTCTCTCTAGTTCTAGTAGATTTTCTTGACATTTTATCTGTGAACACAGATGTGGCTGGTATGTGTTTAAACAGCACACCGGTACTTAAGTAGAACTTGTAGTACTACCAGTTATTAAAATTGTACATCTTTCTGTTGTAAAACACTGTTTCTAGTTGCTTAACACCCTTTCAACACCTGAATTGAAGTTTTCCCTCATATGTCTGCCTAAAACTGAATTTTTTACACTGTTCAAGGTTTCAGCCATTTTTCATTGCCAGTCACCTCTCCTTTGCAATGGAACTGCATCTTCCCACACCATTTTGAAAGGGGAACCTGATACCTGACTGCAATGCCATGGCCGCACCTTACCGTCAACTTTAACTATGGTATTTAAAAATTCTCTTGTGCTCTAATTTCTACCATGAAATACCATTTCAATGCAATATTCTTGAGTGTGCTCATAACTGTCTACCTACAGGTATCTTCTAGAACTTAGAGACTCAACTGCTCACTTACAGGGGCAGAAAACAGAAATATTTACACAACTTTAGAAGGAAAAAATGGGTATGAGTTGACAATAAACTGAAAACAATTTCAGAAAGCAACCTGCTAGTGAGTAGTCCTGTTTTAAAACAACTGAGAAGTCAACTCAAAGTACAAACAGCTGCGCAGAGCCTAGGAGAGAAAAAGTGAGACCTCCATCATAAGTGACAGGTCAGAATTCACGCCACTGAAAAAAGGTGCTTTCACCCCTTCTCCCAGTCACAGGGGATTCAGATGTATGCATGTGGCATTATCTTCACTAGAAGATAACAGTAGAAGGAGATGAAAAGGCTTTGACAACGTGACCTAAGAGTACAAACAGTGACACACAGAAACACCAAGCAGACTGAAAATCACAGTGAGTGATAAGGAGAAAGCAGTATATAAAAGGTGTATCTATTAACTTGGCAGGTACAATAGGAGACAAAGCTGTGTAAATACTGGATCACTTGCTATTTCAAATAAATAGGTCCTCATGCATCTGCACAGTTCTCATGCCAGGATCTGGAAGCCAAGGGATCATGCAATGAAATGCAGATGTGTTTAAACAACAGTCTCATTTAATTTTAACCAAAGTCTAAAGCATATAGCTTCCTAAACAGAGACAGGGGTGACCACCTGGGGAAAGTGTCTCTGAACATACTGAACAGTGATGACAACCTCCTAAGAATGCATATGTTCAGCTTTTGTTTGTTATTCCTTTTCCACCTACAAAGTATGTTAAAAAAGTATTTTAACAATCTTGTTTTTATATCTGCATTTCATTCTCCTCTAGAGAAATATATATTCTGGTACATACATATCAGCCAATTACAACAACTAACGAAGTTTTCTCCTGTTTTTAATTTTTCAAGAAATAGGACAAACAGCCACAAAAACATGTGACAGCATAGGTGAAGCTGCAATAAAGCAATGAGAAAAAAAAGCTCGAAAAAAAGCACCTTGGCTATTTGCAATAAATAAATAGATAAATGAAATTAAGATGCTGCTTCTTTGTCAGCCAGTGTCTATTTGATTTTTACAGTTTCTCCTTGTTTAAGTATGTCATTAATAGCTTACTAGAACAGTTATGAGATGCGTATTAGCTCACATAACAGAAAACCACTGGTGTCTAAGTACACCCTTGTGTGAAATAAAATTTAAATAAATAAATAAATAAAGCAAGAAAATAAATAAAAGCTGCCCCCCTAACCTGAAAAGGAGATTATTTTCCTTTTCAAGACATATAGTCTATATACTATGTAAACACCTCCCTCTAAATGCGTAATTCAAGTTTTTTGAGATCCACAAAAAATTAAATTAAACAAAACACAGGGAGACACAGAATCAAACAAATTAACCAAAAGATCTTTTAATACTTTTTAATCAACTACTCTTATGAGGACTATGCTAACCTTCAGCCTCACCTGGGTCTTAATCTTTCACACAGCAAATTTTAAAAGGCATTCTCCCTGCTGTAGATGCTATAGATTATAGACGTTTGAGGTAAATACCCAGTTGTTTACAGCATCCCTGAACCACCAATATCTGAGGTAACTTACCACCCCCAATGGTTATCTTTATAGCACTTTCAGCTCCTACCTGTCTGAGTGAACCCTGATTTGTATCCATTAGCTGATCCACCCTCTGGGGTCGTGGACGGTGACACCGAAGAATTTGGTTTAGCAGAGAGGCTAGCAGCAGATGATTGCCTGCTTCTACATTCTGCAAACGAAGCAGCTACAGTACATATTAACAAGGCCTGCCTTCCAGTAGGAAAGTTCAGCAACACGGTGGCGAAAGGTGACAAAATGTTAAAAGCATACATACAGCACGTACAACAAACAGCAGCAAATGGCAGCATTCAATGAAAATACGGCTCTGGCAGTTTAGTCAACTTTGTCTTCTAATTAAGAAAACCTCCCTGGGGGCCACTCAGAGGGCCAGGCAAATACAGACCAGATGCTGCAAAATGGCAAGAGCCCTCAGTTCGCAGCTTCCAAGAGGTTTGAAGGTATTGGACATATCCCAGGAAACACTCAGCGACTTCTGTGGCACAACCTTTATACAAACCATCATATGTTGCCCTTTAAAAGGGGAAATTGTGCTGAAACCCAGATTCTTATTATGCCTCCACAAAGCCGTCAGGGAGATCTCAGCACTGTGAGTGTATGTCTGGATGAAAACTGAGTTGAGGGAGGAGAAAGTCACCTTAAAAATCACACATTAATCCATTTTTTAAACTGAGATCTAATCAGGTTTGGTTTTTTTTTTTTAAGAGAAGGGGGTGTTTAAAAGAATCTCTTCTAATTAGGCTTTTAATATAAGTAAAGGGTAAAGAGTTACCAGATGGATGGTAGCAATATGGGGATAGAGCCTATCAAAATAATGCCCATGAGGTCAATTCTTGGTCAATTTTCTAAACATTCCTGGGTGCTCAAAACACTTGCAATCAGCATATAACCAAAAGTGACCCCAGTATCTGCCTCTTTCACATGTGTGTTCCTCCTGACTGCATTTACCAGGACATGCACGAACCCCAAACTGCATGAGCATCAGGGACAGGTTTCAGAAAAAGGATTCCAAAAGTAAAATAAGGTTTCCTTTTTCTGCATTTGGAACTTCACTACCAAATTAAATCTTTCTGTAGTTTCTGTGAAAAATGCTGCTGAAAAACACATGTACTCTAAAGCGGTAGTTAATTATGCTCGTAACTGAGAAAAGCAGCTGAAGCCACGATCCCTTTGAACCACTAACTGATACAATACTATAATCACTCATACAGCTCAGTGATAACCATCTCTTTCTGGTGTCATGCTGCTATTCACATGAGGATGTGACTCTTCAGATGTGTGTCAGTCCTCCTGTGGAGCTTCTCCTCTCCTCACATCATCCTCTTTGGAACAACAGGCACCAGATGAAACTCTGTCTTTACTGAGTGAAACCACAGCTGAGGAAGACAGGCAGTCTGCATATATACCAGCTTAGTAGATAGTGAGTAGGTAAACCATTCTCTCCTTAAGTCTTTGCATGGCTCTAGCTCCAAACACCTGCATCCTTCAATAACAGACCCCATGGCTACCTTTGCTTGGGGTCACAAGTGTAATCTCTTTAGCACACAACAATATTGCACAAGCTACTCTGGTAGAGGGTAAACCCAAGTGTAAAACACACTGTAAATGGCAAGAGTATACAAGATTTCTCCTCCTTCTCCGAGACCAGTGACCTGAGCTTTCTTAATCTTATGGCATGCTAGCTATCCTCAGGCATTAGACTGATTGAATTGCACCTGCTAAGATGAATATCAGTGGAAAGCCGACGTTGGAGCCCTAGCTGTGAGTCACCTTGCTTCAGGCACAGAAAAAAATCTGCAGAGCGAGCAACCTTATTTCTTCTACCAAGATGGCTGCACATCCTAAGAAGGGCAGATTTAGGGCTCCCACTGAAAGTGCGGGGAGATGGAAGAAGGCCATTTATTATTGCATGGTTACTATTAAGACTTAAATAAACCTCTTTGGGAGTATCGAGACTTCAGTAACATCAGGGGGAATTTTTCCTTCAAGCAGTAAAGAATAAAGTCATCTTCTACAGTTCCTTTTGAATGCAAACATTTTCAACAGCAACTTTCAATTTTCCATTCAATATGACACTAATATAATAAAAAACCCCTAAGTGAATGGGCACCTTTATTACCTTTCCAGCAAATAAGGGGTCCCTTTGACAGTACACCTTGGGAGCTTCTTACTAGGTAGTACTTTAAGTGCTTCTGCTTCTTTGGCTGAGTGGTTAATTTCAGGTTGATATGATTGGAAAATTCTGTGAAGTACCGAAATCCTCTTTCTCCACAGCCTATACAATTCCCAGAAAATCCTGGAAGAATGAAGCACAAGATATACATACAGATTAAATGACTTGTACTATCTCCTAGGTATAAGGCCACTTTAACCTACCTGCACATCCAGTTCAGAGACACTGGAGGCCTCCAATCCAGACAGCTTCTGTAGATGCCCTGCACAGCACACGTGTCAGGAAGCAGCCAAACACAGGCAGATTTTAGTCTTAGCTTTTCTGAAACTCTTCCATCTTTCTAGGTCATGCTAACTTATGCCAAAATCCTACCACCACTTTTCCACTCTAGGCAGTGCACAGAGGAATAACTACTTGGCAGAGGGAGAGCTATGATGCCAGGCTAGGAAATTTCCATAAGGAAAAAAAATCAATTATTTCTACATGAAAAAAACATGGATTCCAAGCTGCATGCAGCGCCCTCTCAAAACAGTGGCTAATCCATAGTAGCCACTGCAACTTCATGTGACTAAAATTAATCTTAATATCTAATAAATTTTCTCTGAGACTCCTTATGCAAAGTACTTTCCAAGTAAGCTGTTACAGCTTATTAAAGTCTTAAAAGCAATCATTTGGTGTCAAGATTTTCATGGCAAAAGTTAGGAGTGCTTCAGAGTATTTTTAAAAACCTACGACCTGTCATGAAAGTAAGAGACTTAGGAACAAAGGCAGAAGACTGCTTTTCTGCAATGTTTCCAACATGGTTTCACAGAAAGGGGTGAAATTTTGAGTTGAGGTCTGGAGGACAGGGTCCAAACTGAGGACAAGGTCCAGACTAAGGATTATAAGCACCCTTGATTTCCAGTCCCATTCACAACTATGTTAATGGGAATGTTGCATATAGATGGCACCAGTCTAACTTCTCCTAGAACAAAGCATGGGGCGTGTTCTGAAATGGGCCTGCCTTAAAATCCTTGTTCGAATAAGCCCTCTATTATCTCATGCTGAACAACTAAACTCCTGTGGCTTACTTGCCACTCCACTCACCTCTGAATTGCTTTCAACCCTTAATGAAGAAATATTTTATATTCTTTCTGGAACATCAATAATGATTTATAATAGTGCTGGGCAGATTAATAGCTAGAAGAAATGCTTCATTTTTGTTTTTTTCCATTTACTAATCAGTTCAAGATCTGTAACAGAACCAATTTTTCATCCTCACTACTATCATTATTTTCCACAATGCCAAGCACCTTGGAGAACACAGGTTCCTTCACTCACCTGTCAGCCAAATTCATAGATTTATGAAAAAGATACTCAGTCTTTCTGACAAAACGCATTTTCCATAAAACTCTTATTAATGAGGCCGTTGTCTTTAGCCTTACTGTGCCTCATTATCATCTTTTACCATCAAGTTGCTGAGGATGCTGAGAAGTAGATTTCTTCATCCTGTTTCTCCTGGGACTGAATCAGTCCTTCCCTTCTCCCTTAAACCCACAGGAACCATTGGTGCATCTCCATCGTTGTCAGAAACAGTCATCGGGGTCTCACAGAGCTACCAAGACAATTCTTTGCTCATAGGTACCAGTTACACAGGCCTAGAGGCATTTAAATATGTAACATCAGCAATGCCAGAGCAGAGATGAGAGTCACTTAGCTGATTGTCAAATGATATCAGAAATGATAGATGGATACAAAGCTGGGGCAGGGGGAGGAGAAAGGCTTACCAACAATGACAAGTAGTACCACACTTAATCAGACTAAACACCATCAGATAGTTCTTACTGACCAACACTTGACACTTCCCCTGCTCAGTGGGAGAGAAGCTCCTCTGAGGATAGCGGTATCCACCAGAGTACCCCGTGTTCCCACATGCCCAGCCGTACCCAGCAAGGGCACATCATGCCACAGCTCCTATCTAACTCAGGCCAGTGGGATTTCTGTCTTAGGTCCAAAGGTTTACAGTGTGTAGTAGCATATTAAACAGGTTTAAGGGATAAATAACATTAAAACACCTAAGTACAAAACCGAGGTGCATTCAATACTTATGCAAAATATTGCTGGTCTGGACTAGAATTTGAGCAATATGGTTAAATCAGGGTATTTATGCGTTATTGTAATTTCTTCCCTGTTGAAAGGTCTTTCTGAATATATTCTAGGCAGCACAATGACTGGAGGGAGAAATGAGAGAGTAAATTCAAAACAGGCTAAAGGAGCCAAAATACATTAAATCAATTTTACTGGCCTGTTAAAATGCGTACCAGTTGTAAGCCAGGCAGGAAATCTAAGTGCACATATGACTGTCTTCAGTCACCAAGAAGCTTCCTTGTATTAAAATTTTAAAGCTCATAAATGTAACCAATTATGACGTAAATGTTTGGGGTTTTTTCCCTATGTATTAGATTTTGAGAAGCAAACTGCCCTCAGAGCTCCTATTGAGAACATTGTTCCTGGTGAAGCCAAGGGCAGAATTTGTCCCCTAATCCACAGAAAAATAGAGAGCTCATCTTCAACAGTGGCATGAAGATATTTCTTCTTAAATGAAAATGCTGTAAGCATCAGTAGAGATAAAGAGTATGTGGACAGTTCTCATTTAGAATGTCAGGGCTGCAATTGACTTCTGCCCACACAGAAATCACCGAGCTTCAACTGTGGTTAATTGTGGAATCAGAGACTTGTTTTAAAATGGGCTTTTAAGGCAGGTTCAGCTACAGACTTAATTCAATAAAAACAAGCCTCTCCTCAACATATTTCTAATAGAAGGTCATTAGCTGGAATTACTTTAGATAATTTTGAACTGACCTTTTTCTCTGAATTATTATGGCATGATAAAAAAAAATCTCTTACCTAAAAGTGCATTTTTTCCATGATCATCTGGCAAAAACCGCTTGTCAACAGCGCAGACTAGAATGTGTTCAGGAAGGTTGGGAGATTTGGCTCCTACTAACAGGAAGCCTGCTGGGATATCAATTTGCTCCATACACAGAGATACTAACCGTAAATCCTTGCCTGCTTGACAAAAACCTAAAAAACAAACCAAAACAAATGATAAACCTTCACAAGATACCATTTAATTTTCTTCTTTTTATCAGTTACAAAAGCAAATGGGGCTTCACAACTTGATGCTGTAACTGGGGTTTTTAATATATCCTTTTCAAGGGAAATAGAGGAAACGGAGATAGCATCTCATAAGATCCACTAGCTCAGGGTTACAGAGACAATAGATAAACATTATTTTAAAGAGATCCTGAACACATTCAGGCAGAGAAGAGACATAAGTCTCTAAAGACTAGGTATCAAATGGCTCAAACTCGATTTTTCAAAAACATTCAAAATAAGAAGGGAAGTTCATGATTTTATAACAGAAAACAGCTCTTAAAATATGCCCAAGAATATTTTTTCTTTGCCAAAGTTCAGTTTACAGTCTTTTCAAGAGAACCAATTTTGTCTTTGTTGCTTGTAACAGCCTGGCAGTCATACATAAACCTCACTAAGTAATACAAAGGGATGATAAAAATTGATGACTGAAGTTTAGTACTGACTACTACAGGGAAAATATCTTAAAAGCTAATTTTTAACTTGTCTATACATTTTAAGAGTTCCAGCAAGTAAAAGATTCACTGGTTTGAGAGATGTACAACATGTTTTCTTTAAGTGTCCAACTGAGTCTCTTGAAGTCTCAACGGACTGCACAACTTCAAGTCTCCAGTCAGTTTTTTTCCCACCCAAATACACGTATGCACACAAAATAAGAACACAATGTTGGTTCTTGTGCTACTTACTGGTCAATGTAAGGCTAAAGCCAGTGGCAGAAGTGGGCAAAACTGGGGACTGGAGTGAGCTTCTGCTCTTCCATGTCCTGCAGTGAGCAGGTGGCAGGCTGGAACATGCAAAAAAGCATGGCAAGGCAGCCCAGAGTTGTGGCCAGGCACCACAAGGAGGCCCTTGGGAGCTCAGGACCCAGGGTGAGCTCGGCAGCCACATACCAAGCAGCCACATTGGGGATTTTCAAAAGGTTGGATGGGACAGCTTAGAGCAGTTATGGGATCTCTTGAGGTCCAGCTGGTCCAATCTTTTGCTCAAACCAAAGCCAGCTTCAAAGTTAGATTCTTTTGACTAAGTAAATTAACGACAACATTCAAAGACTCTTCCATTAGTTTCAACACTGGGCTTACAGGGATCAAAATCACCAGTCACTTTTTTGTACAGTTCCATCATATTATTTGTACTGAGTAATTTCTACTTTCAAGCAAGGAAACGCAGGTATGCAAAAAAGCAACAGTCACGTGGCTTCCTTCACAGCAAAGGATACAACCACACGAGGCTTTCTGATTTCCCTTGGGCAGAAGTCAATGAAAGCACTACCAAGTTTTACGAAGAACCAGACTCTTATGTTGTGTTCCCCTCCAATTCTCACTTCTCCAGCTGCAAGATCAGTGCTACAGTCTGGCCTCACACATCACCCACCAGCAGCTGGTGGAACTACCCCCGCCCCCCATTTCAGGATACCCAAAGACATCACACATTTATCCATTTACCATCTCTTGCTACAACCATAGAAATATTGTAACATAGAAAACACATGCATGCATCTGCATAAATCAATACTTCAGAATAAAATAATAATCACAATAATCCACATTATTGTTAAAAACAAACATCAAACTAAATTTGAAATTACTGTAGTATCTATTAAGACTTCAGCTATTAATGTATATTACTTACATTTAATTTAAAATATATTCAAGTAGTCCATAGTTGTTAGAGGAATCGTAAGGAAAAAATCAAACCAATGGAGAAAGACACTGAGTATACTCCTCAAGAAGCTGGCGGCACATGGCTTAGACAAGCGTACTCTTCACTGGGTAAAAAACTAGCTGGTTGGACAAGCTCAGAGAGTTGCGGTGAATGGAGTTAAATACAGCTGGCGGCACATCACAAGTGGTGTTCCCCAGGGCTCAGTACTGGGGCTGGTTCTCTTTAATATCTTCATCAATGATCTGGACAAGGGGATTGAGTGCACCTTCAGTAAGTTTGCAGATGACACCAAGGTGGGAGGGAGGGTTGATCTGCTCGAGGGTAGGAAGGCTCTACAGAGGGATCTGGAAGAGACTAGATTGTTGGGCCGAAGCCAACTGCATGAAGTTTAACAAGGCAAAGGGCCGGGTCCTGCACTTGGGTCACAACAACCCCATGCAATGCTACAGGCTTGGGGAGGGGTGGCTGGAAAGCTGCCTGGCAGAAAAGGACCTGGGGGTGCTGGTGGACAGTGGCTAAATATGAGCCAGCAGCGTGCCCAGGTGGCCGAGAAGGCCAAAGGCATCCTGGCCTGTATCAGAAACAGCGTGGCCAGCAGGAGCAGGGAAGTGATCGTCCCCCTGTACCCCGCACTGGTGAGGCCACACCTTGAACACTGTGTTCGGTTTTGGGCCCCTCACGCCAGGAAAGACATTGAGGTGCTGGAGCGTGTCCAGAGAAGGGCAACGAAGCTGGTGTGGGGCCTGGAGCACAAGTCTTATGAGGAGCAGCTGAGGGAACTGGGGTTGTTTAGCCTGGAGAAAAGGAGGCTGAGGGGAGACCTTATTGCTCTCTACAACTACCTGAAAGGAGGATGTAGTGAGGTGGGTGCTGGTCTCTTCTATCAAGTAACTAGTGATAGGACGAGAGGAAATGGCCTCAAGTTCCGGCAGGGGAGGTTTGGATTGGATATTAGGAAAAATTTCTTTACAGAAAGGGTTGTCAGGCATTGGAACAGGCTGCCCAGGGAAGTGGTGGAGTCACCATCCCTGGAGGTATTCAAAAAGCATGTAGACAAGGCACTTCAGGACACGGTTTAGTGGGCATGTTTGAAGGTTGGACTCGATGATCTTAAAGGTCTTTTCCAACCTAAATGATCCTATGATTCTATAAGCATCTGGAAGCACAATATGATCACAACTTAACCAAGAGCCATCTCAACCTTTTATTAATATGTGTCTGCACTACTGTGCAAAACCCCACAGTTTAAAACTTCAGTAAAAATTGTGAAACTTAATGGGTTTTGTTTTTATCTCAAAACTGTACTAGGCATAAAGCATGTGCAAAGTGGAATGCACAGAATCAGCTAGCATGAACTTCCTGGCAAGCAGCAGCTTGCTGAAAACACGGTCCAGTACAGGTTCAGTCTTGTGCCTACACCCACAATCTGCTGAACCAGTTCCTGGCTGAATAGTTTCATCACTTATTCAACGAGTTGAGTTCCAGCAGCAGCTCATTTGAGCTGAAAGCTAGCTTGGATTCACCCCTCACACATGCCTTCTTCCAGCCAATAAATTAAAATCAAGTGCCTAAAGTTTTTATTTACAAATCAATAGATTATAACAATTACTTACCAATAAGAATTTACATATGTTTTAGGGAAAAAGCATTAAAACCGCATATTTAAAACAAAAGTTATTCTTTTCTGATTAGATGCAATTTTGATTTTTTATCAAAATTTTTGATTTTTTAATTTTTTATTTTAGTATGTTAAACTCTTTTTAAGGTGTAATCCTCAGAAACATTGATCCTAATTGAATAGAAGGCTAGGTACCAGGCTAAGTATTATCTAGATTTTTCAATGTAATTTAGAAAGAAACAGTTGCAGATAAATCTAGGAAGAAAACTCCCTTAAATTCAAAATAGAATTTGCTTATTCAAATGTTTATGCCATTTAGGTATTATGTCCAGAATTTTCAAAACTGGCCTTAAATATTTAGGCATTCAGTGAAATCTGAGTAGCTGACATGCTTAGAAAATACCACTCTACATCTAGACTTCAAATAGAAAAATTACCCACTGCTGACAATGTGGGCAAACAGGAAATCTGTAGATAAGGATTATGAAACAGCAAGAGCAGTAAGATTTCAAGACAGATTTAAACCTGTGCTTTTCCACAATTACTCTTTAGCCTTGTCTCTACCTAAAAATTTTCAGGAAATGCCCAGAAGCACAAATCGTGACCAAGAAGAGGCTTTTGAACGAATTGTTAGCAATGGCACTACTAGGACACCAAAGAAAGCAGAATTTTGGTTGTCAACATTGCTAACAGTTATGTTGTTTCAATATAGACTTGCTTTCAGAAAGAGCACACAACATCGATAGGACTGAATATCATATGAGAAACCTAGAGCCTCTTTGGAAGCTTGAGGGTTTTGGTGTCCCAGTGAGGTGAAGCAATGCTCCAGCACTCCACAACATCTGAGATGAAAGCAAAGACTTGGATATTATCCAGGCTAGGAGCAAAACAACTTCAACTACGCTTTGAGCAGCTGCACATCACCATTCTACATGAATCCCCAGGGCAGAAGGTGCAGGAAAACCTTAAAAAACCCATCACAACATCTTAACAAGTTTATAAGCATTACTCGGTAACGTCTTAGCAGTACCCACTGAAATAAACTGCTGTATCTCAGTCTGCTACCATAGGCAACAGCAGCCTCTTACCTGAGATACTGTTGATCTGAATATATTTAATATTTCCCACAATTTAGGATATGTAGGACTAGTATGGCAGAAATGCTGCATCTTGCCTAACCTGCAAACAATACCTAAGATTTACTCCCTGTATTGTCTCTTACTCCACCCAAAGTGCTCTCAGATCCCTTCCATATTCCACTTCTTCCTCCTTGCACAATCTCCTCCGGCATCCTCCTCTGCTTTGTTTGGCGACATCTCTGGATCAGAGGTATGTATGTGTAGACTGGCTGGCCAGCACATGCCCCTCTAACGTTCAGGCTGTGTAAGAGGAGAGCTGTAATTACTTTTCTGCCCCAGGGGACATTAGTTTGGGGACACTGATGTCATCCAACCAGCTCCTGAACTTCACAAAACTTGCTGAAATTCAGTACCTTTAGAATCTCTACCTCCCTGCCAGGAGTGGCAGAAAGCAGCTACAAGCTTCCCAAAAGATGGGCAGCAGAGCTGACAGGCAACTGCCAAAACCTTGTTTTCTGAGGGAACGAGACAAGTAACAGGGCTGATACTAAAAGGTTTCCTCTGGCTCCCCTTCTGCGGAGGAAAAAGGCATCCACATGGGCGAGCAGCAAGAGGGGGCAGCTCAGACAGACGCTCAGAGCCTCTGGGGGCTCTTCTCTTGTTTAGTCAACAGCTGCAACAAGAGAGCCAGGGAGGGCTGTGGAGCTTGGCCAGGTACCGCTGGGGCTCACTTCCACCAGGAGATACGGAGAGAATGCAAATCTGCTTCTGCGCAGTAGAAGTCTTGAATTCTCCTTCAAAGGCATGTAGATGGTATACTCAAGAGCCCTTCATTATCCTTCTTAACCTTGGCTTTTGGGACTGCAAATCACTCTTCCAGTTTTAAGTTCCTGCTGCTTCTTTTAAATTGAATGAGAAAATTCCACCCAAGAAACGTTGATTTGGAAGCAAGTAACTGACTGTGGGCAGAGGAAGGAGGGATTAACCCCTTTCTCTGCTACATTGTCTTTTTCTAGCTAGCAAGCAACACAGAGACCCCAACCTTATTTTCTTTTCTGTTTTGCATGCTTTTGCATTGATATTTAATTAACTGTTAGAGATAAACATTTCCACATTAGGAAAGACAAGACATGATGTCTCTGTACAAGCAGAACTTGTGCTGCTCATGTTTAAGAATTAGAACATGTGAAATCTATTTACATTTCATAGCTATTCATTTATAATTGAGCTTGTACCTAAATTTCTATGTCAAGCAGCACTAACACATATGACTCTTAAGAAGAAAGACATCTAAGTGTGAAGAAGAGAAAACCCATGAGCCACTAAAACAAACTAGCTTCTCTTTATGAAATTGTTTACCAACATGTAATTATAAAAAGTAAAAGCACACAGCTGAGGTGTTCCATTAAAAAAATCATCTTCCCACAGGATCTCAGCTTTGTTTTAAGTAACGAAAACAGGCATTTATATTCTGATTAGAGATTTGCAAATACCAAGAGCAGTCACCAAAAAAAGAATAATGAATAGCTTTTACAGATATGATCTGCTTTTCTTTGAAAGAAATTTCATTAGTTTTTCTTCTAAGAAGCACATTCACATTCTCCAACATCACTTCATTTGAATTAATCCAGTCCCATCTTCCTGAAAATGAAAATGTATACCCAAATCTGTCAACACCTGGAAGTGCTGGAATCTTCTTAAAAATGAAATTTGTAAATATTTTTCCCTTTTCCCACGAGTAACAAGAAGTAGTTTCAATGTGGGGTACCTGCCCCTTGCACTGCAATAAATGGGGTATTTGCATAAGGAATTAGCTTCCAATAATTACATATGAATTACCAGTCACTGTCACTTGCTATTGTAACTTCACAGTAACTGATCAGGTGTTAAGTACCTGCTTACCTAATTGCTTCTGAAACTACCTTGGCCCTTCTTTAAACATCAGGTAAATTGAGGATTTACTAACAAAAGAAAGGTGCTACTATTTTGTTTCCCACAGCTTGCATAAAATGCTATTCCACAAATTAGAAACAGCCTCTTTTAAAGCTACAGCAAATATGTGGTTCAGAACAGTTTCTTGTATTGTTTTGTTGCATATTTGACGTACCTGTAGGAAAATGAAGAAGTATTTTTCTTGAAACCTTATTTTCATGGAAGGTGTAAGTTAATTACAAAAATTTGTGTTGAGCAGAAAAAAAAAAAAGCCCCTGAAAATAAGTGAATCCCTTTTATGACTAATACTAAGGATCAATAGCAAACGCAGTTACTCTTTCCAATGGGCTAACAGGAGAGTTAAGGGATCTAATATTATGGCCCGCTGAGAAGGAACCTCCAACAAACTGTCACTTGTGAGGCACCTGGTTTTTTTAAACCAATGAATAAAGGCATTAAGATCTACTTTCTGCACCCATGTGACTGACAACTCGGCCATCTAAATAAAAGAACAAGTCACCACAGAAAATAATGTGGTGGTTATGGCATACATCCTGAATTCAGGAAAAGCAAACAGCACAAATACCTTAGAAGGGAAAAAGGTTTCACCCCATCTGTGACAAAAGGTGGGAGACATATTTTACAGCAAGCAGAGCTATGAACTACAGGTTCTAGTACCAATGTTTTGCTCTTGGATAAGCAATTAAATACATGCTTACTTTAAAGCATCCAAACACTTACAGTGACTTCAATTAGTCTATCAGTATTCTTTAACATTTTCCTAATGTTATTTATCTTTGTAATTAAATAACTAAGATAAGGGATGTAAACAATGGCAGCAATCCTGTCTTACATCTCTGGAAGGGCATATTCATGAGATGAAAGATTAATATCTTGCTGAGATACAGTCTGCAGCATGAATATTTGGGAACCTGGGTGTTTTCAACACTTACATAAAACTGTCCTAACAGATTATTAGCGGTATTTAAAGATACGTATTTTCCTTTCCTTTTCAGATAAAAAAAACCACTGCTCTCTTAAATCAGCTTCTTGAGAACAACACTGAAGAGCGAGACAGATTTGTAAATTCAGAATGGTAAACCTGACAAAAAGTAACGAACAATCCTAAAATTCGGCAGATGTAACATAGGAAACTGTCTTCTAGGGTCCTTTGATCATAAGAGACTTATGGATAAAAATCAAAACACAGAACTGACCCTGGAAGGTCACCTTTTTCCAGGACGTACTACAAAGCATAATATTACATATATGCATGAGCATACAGTTACACATATTATGTAACTGTAGCATAACTAGGCATAACCTTGTGACATGCAATATGCAGCCACAGCATAGAGGTCTGCATTGCAGTGGGTGCTTGAGAGCTGAGCACCTCCTTGCAGTGCTATGTTGGGAAGGGCAGCCTTATGAAGCAATCCTGAGGCAGCAAAGGCACTAGCAAACATGGAACAGTTTGCATGTGGATGGAAGGTCACCTCTCAAACAAAGACACAGACATTTATCTGGAAGCTCACAACTAACATTTTTGTCTGGATGTGCAATTGCAACCAGGGATCACTAGAATGTGTGAGGGAGACTGAGAAAGATCTCTTGATGTCATATAAAAAGCTCTTTCACAATCAAATGCATGGTAGCCGTGGAGCCAGGTAAGGTTTTTAGACCTACTCCTGCTACTTGCAGGCTAGTCCAGAACTGTGTCACGAATAATTAAAGAACACTAAACCTCTAACCTGAATGCATTCACAACCATTTTATGCATCCATTACACTTCTGCAGGGCCCTGCTGGCATGACTGGCTCTTCTGCCTCGTTAGCGTTTTATTCTTGGTATATTTAGAAGGTGTAAGCATATGCCATCTCAGCTTTTGCCCTGGTAGGCAAAGAGCCTTGTTAGATAGAGCTTCTTCCTCTTACCATCCTGTTGGTTCTCCACACACCACCAAGTTTATTCTACATTTCTTTAACAGAAGTGATCAGAACTGCTCCTGCTCTCCACAGGAGGTTTTGCAGCCTTTATTGATACTTGCCCTCAATTGAGAATACCTTCCTAGGAATACATCGTCTTATAATTTCTCCTTCTTTCCACCAATTTACAAGCCTCCAAAGGATAGCAAACCCACTTCTGCGTGATTAACAAATTCTCCCAACAATATTCCCCAGCTTCCCATGGTAGCCAGTAGCCTTTCTATTCTTTGTGTTGCAGGGAACTGGTGGTATATTGTTACGGAGGGTAAACATCCTCATGTAAGCTGCATTTGGAAGGGGTAAAGGCAAAAATGTCAACATTTGCCACTAAAGACCCCCCAAAAATGTCAAAGAATTACCGGTGATAAGTGCTTACTTCTGCCACTGCATATAACCATACACTACAGTAAGGTACAAAATGATTCTACAAATTACAGCTTTTTATGAACTCTGCACAAGGAAGCCCATAATTCCGGAAAATATTGAATAAAATGTCAAGAAGGGCTTGGGAAATGTTTTTTGTTTTCAAGTGTTTGAGGAAAGCACATCTAATAAATATGAATAGAAGTTAAATCTTCAGAATAGAACAATTATGGGATAAGATGAACCAATTACATCAAGTTTACTTGGTGCAAATAGGTATATGCATAATGATCAGACCCTTTCTTTAACACATTTAAAACCAAACAAAAATAGTACTGTCAACAATTTTGCTCATCTTCAACAACAATCAGGACAGCTCAGGTTAAGCAAGCAATGGCCAGCAGGCAGGTGGGGAAGACAAAACAGACGAATTTCCACTACCATCCCTCTTATCCCCTTGGCAGCAGAAGGAACACCAAGTCTCTTCTCCATTCTCTCTCTCCAAACTCTTCCTTCTCCCCATGGAAGCAACTAAATCCAGCTTTGCCAATGTTTCTGAGAATTATTTAGGGATAGATTGAGAACCAGCCGTACTGATGCTGACTTAGGTAACTTCTTTGAGGGCAGTAAATCAATGATAACCACAGAAAATAAAGGGCTTTCGGAAACTAACAAAGTGCCACAGTCAGTCTTAGACACTGCTTTCAAATAATACATTACATTTTATGTCCTGAAACAAGTCCTCTTAATCTGTATTTTCTCAGATTTAAGGCTTTGACTATAAATGGTATTTCCAGACTTCCTAGCTCAAAAGTTTCTAATGGTAGAGAGTGAACATTACACTGAGAATTAGTTGTAAAGATAACAGAGTAATAAAAATGGACACCAACCATCAGTAGTGCAAGACCCTTCCGGGGCAGGTTTTTGTGAATACGGGATTGGTGGACTACTTGAATCTGACATGTCTTCATCCTCCTCTTCATCGTCCATTTCATTAACTGTTTGGTTGGTAGAAAAGTCCAGGTTTCCATTTTGTGAATAGCGATGTACTAACTCTTTATCCAAGTCTTCTACCTTTGGCTTCACATCTGAGAAGAATAAAAAAGAAAATAAACTTTTCAACAGTACTCGCATCTCCTTTTAAAATAACCAGCATGCCATTCTTTCTCTTTAATGAGGACTAAGATTCAAACTTTGTGTCACACAATGAACTACTTTGCAGTTTTTGGTTTTTTAATGAAATGCATCCCACCCTTTTCTCACACACAAAAACAACAATTGAAACGTGCCATACTTTCATGGTTACCTTCCGGCAAGAAAGGAGGCTGGTCAGGATCCAGGTACAGCTGCGAGAAGATCGGCCGTGGGACAACGCTGCTACATCTCAGAGAAGCTTCTATAGAGTTATGAAGAGCTTCTTCAAAACGGGCAGATTTTAGTTGCCCTGCATATGAATTCCCCATGATCTAAAAACACAAAGAAAACAGTTGATAAGGGGGTGGGAAAATGTATATGCAGACTATTTACAAATGAAGAGTGAGGTCTTATTAACATCCATCATGACAATGATATAAAGTCAGTAAGAAAGTATGCTATGAAAATAACACCTCTAACTAGTACTACATGTTCACATTTCGCTCTCAATCTGGTTGATTGTATCCTCTTGCTTCGACAACAGCTTTTAGCACATTTCTAACACACTGCTTTGTGTCTTCTGCATACATGGCCTCTCAACAGCCTCAAGAACCTGCCTGGTGTAGAATTTAATGGAGGGTAGATAAAATCATTATTATTGCCTTTTTTAGGATTTTCAGAGTAGGCTACAGAAGGGTGCGTAACACAGAAAATTAAAAACATGAAGTTTGGCTTCATCACTAGTTGTCTAATAGTGTGTTTACATTATTTTATTTGTCAGTATGCCATCATTTGCAGAGAAACAATACACAGAGCCATCTGATAACTTGAATTTTTCTCTTGCTAATATTAACTGAAATTATGTGGAAGGTCAGTTTTCTGTCTTTTCAGGGTCTTCACCTCTTTTCTTCAGTGTAACACTACGATTTACATGTATTCTGATCCATATAATTCAAATGATTTAATCATACTCTTACAACAAATTATGTAAGTAAAAAAAAAAGAGAAATAAATAACATCCAAACCATACACAGCAAATGCTGTGAAATATTTTTATTTTAAATTGTGCTTTATACTAGTATAGTGATAACAATCATTTAAATATCTGCTTTGACAAGTAATACATGTTTATATCAATGATGAATTTATGAACTTCATGAAATACAAAAGCACAAACAGACCTGTAGATCATTACTTCTCCTTAGGTGACATTACACAGCCCATAGACTGTTATACTTGTGCCCCCAGCATTAGGATATAGACTCTCAAATGTAAACATTTAGTACGAAGGCCATGGAAAGTTTTACAATGAGCTAAGGGAGACTCACTGAAACATGAAATCTTCCACTTTGCTGGATCATTATACCATATGACATTTGCTCCACAGAAACAGCAATCTAACATTTTCCAATATTCTGAATACAAGACTGCATTTTCGGAGAATTTTATTTCAACAGAGATAACTTTTCCCCAATTAAATCAATAGATAGAGAAGTACAAAACCTTATAATGTTATCTTTGTACTTCCCTTCAGTAGATGTCACCTAGCCCTATGACCAGGAAGAGACCTTGGCCAGGAAGATAAGTTGACATTTAGAAAACCTACAATTCTACTCCTGCTTTATCACTGGGTTGCTCAAGGTTCTCAAGGCTACCTGTAAAAGGGCAATAATGATGACAGCCACTTACAGTAGCATTTGAGATCTGCTGGTATAGACAAATATCTAAGAGCTAAACATTACTATACTACTGGAATACATAGGCATGAAGCTTATCTAATTACTTACCTCCAACCTGGGAGAGAGGGTCAGTTCCCTGTTCAGTCAGAGACTTCATACAACTTTGGGGAAAAAAAAAATTCCACACCTCTTACTTAGACCAGCTTTCAATAAATTTTGGGGCAACAGCATTTCTCTAGCCCAACTGGAAACAATATAAAGATAAACACAATTGCTTAACATGACGCATTCAGGTATTTCAGCAATAAAATACTTAAGACAAGTAGATTATTTTTTCAATTCTTTAAGTTTTCATTAAATTTGGAAATGGCAGGGAGTGTGTACAAACACACAACTACAAAATGATTTAGGGAAAAAGTTACACTGAAGTTGGATTAAGGTTGCAGTATACTAAGTCCTGTCAAGTGCCTTTGAACAAGGAATTAATGAAAAAACAGCTAAGTGACTGAAATCCTGGTTTTACTGAAATCAGCAATGATATTTCCATAAACATCAGTGAAACCATGACAAACTATTATATCGTTAAATTGCATACCATAAAATTTCATTTCAGTGCTATGGAATTTTAAGTCAGGTACAATGTCCTTAAGGCAGGATTTCAGGAATGTATTCAAATGAAAAGACTTCAGTTAAAATATCATAATAAAAATGAATCAATCTTTAAGAATCAGAAAATTTGCAATTCCCACAGCACATCATCTGCCTGAAGTCTGTCCATCCTCCACATTTTCTACAATCTATATGTTGTATACAATCTATGCGAACTATTTTCATTTTGATGGGAAACTATTAATAAAAAAAATGCTGGTGAGTCAAGGCTATTTAATTTGCCTCCCTGGCTTCTCTACAAAGAGACTTGCCTGTGGATGGCGATTGCTGCAGACCTACCTCAAAAAGTTGTTAATATTACCGGAAGACATTTCTAGCTTGCCAAAAGAAAACAAGATTGCAATTGGAAATGCCAAGTAAAGGAAAGCTCAGGAACTGCAACGTGTGTAAGCACTGGTCTCTGCAGCTTGGAAGTGGAGCAGGAGGAAGGCTTGTCGGGGATGTGCTTGTGCAAGACAGGGCAGGCAGAGGTACCAGAGGGTAGAGTGGCCAGGGGTCCTGCTGGGCTGTGGAGGGGAAGCTGGGAGCCCTGGACACCAGCGCCAGGGAGCCAGCCGCGGGCAGCTGATTTCCTAACACTGCCCGAGGCCATTAGGGCAGCTGGGCCTCATCTGGAGTTCAAGGGAGCTGAGGGATAAGAGCAAGGGCGGGAGGAGCAGGAGGCTCTCCCCCTGCAGAGGAGGGGAGCTGGTGAGACCCTCCAACAGTGAGCTGCAGGCTGGTTCGGGTTGTGCCATCCTGATCCAGCCTGCCCGAAAGCCAGGAGCACCAATTCAAGGTATTAATGCCTTAGCATTTCTGCTTTTGATTCTACCCCTAAACTCCTGGTGCAAACAGGAAGCACTTCGTTTTCCTCCTCCCAGTGTAAATGGGAGGCAGCTTGCAGTGACCGCACCACAGCAGTGGCAGGGAAGGCAGCAGGAGCATAACGTGCTTTAAACGTGCTCGTGTGTGCAGAGGGGGATTGAGGAGGCAGCGAAGAGCCTGGAGGAAAACTAACTTGGTGGAATTTGAAGGGAAGAAAAAACAAAAAATTCTGTTAAGACATCTACCTGCTATATCTGCATTTAAATATGACCAAACCCCATGATTTAATGTAACTAAATTAATGCTCATTGTTAAAAAAAGTTACCCAAATAATACATCTATCCTACATTCCTATACGAGGCCATTTGGTAAAACAAAAAAACAAACAAAAGCCCCCTGTTGCTTTCTAGAGTGAAATTAAGACACATTTTCCCTAAAATTCTGAACATCTGACATAGCGTCAATGAGCTTGGGGAGGTGTGGGAAAGACGGTCCCAGGTTGAGTGCAGTTGAGACTATCTGACACGGTGTCTGAGAGAAAATGGAGCTGGACTTGACTGAGGAGCTCCTCCCTGATCTCACACGCCTGTTTTTCTCCTGTCAACACTGATACATCAGTGCTCACCCTCATACCCACTGTCCTATATCCAGCCAGCCCTGCTGCACTGAACTACACCAGAGCCTACTTGGGTGCACTGAGAAGTTTCTAATGGGCAGGAAGTTTGATTTGGGGGTAAACAATTCTTTCCATAGCTATACGTATACTAATTGCAGCTAGCTCAGCACAAGGCTGGTTAGATTCCCAGTGACAAGCTATTTTCACATCTGTAACACAGTATTCCAATCCTCACCTTTCCTTTTACCCGCACCACTGGACACCAGTGTGATTCCTAAGTTGCCTACTTCTCTTAGCAACCATTTGAGCTCTGTTTTGGATTGGACTCTGCAGAGCTGGAAGGCAGCCCTCACATCTCAGTCTGGGTCCTTACAAAGACATATGAACAAGGCAATCATGAAATTCCACTAACCTGACCACAAGTGAAGAATTATTAATGCTATAGGTTTTAATAAAAAAATAAATATGGGCATTCATTATGGAAAGCAAAACTACAATTACCGGGAGCTTCCATCAAAGCAGACAGAAGTAATAAAAGCAAAATTACAAAGATGATTGATTTTAGCACCCCATCACTTAACTGTATGGTGAGGGACCCGGGGAAATTCTGATCGCTCTTTCAACACCAGGAGCTTGAACTTACAAGAAAGTCTCATCAATTCAAACAAATAATCTTCTCCCATGCGGTCATCCAGGTTTCAAAAGATCTGTGCAGAAACATGACACTGGATGTTCAAGAAGAACCAGAACCCAGGTCCAGCAGCATTGCAGTGTGTAAGTACAGTAAACACTACCCACTTTTAGTTAGAAAAATAGGTGACTATGGTCCTTAACATACCAGAAAAAAGAAAGTAACCTCTGGAAAGTGGGTTGTTACCCAAAAGCTCTTGGGAGCTAGAACTGCACATTGAGTTGAAGGCTCTGCTAGTAAAAATATAATCAGATCATTCAGTACACCAGATACCACATATTTGGCCTCCAGGTGGGTCATGACCCCAGAGACTTTAAAGGAGAGGAACTGAACTGGAGGACGAGGGAGGGGGTGAGTGTTGTTGTTATGGCTTAAAGCAATTTCACAATTACCTGATAGCGAATGATGAATCTGATGCAAACACCCTCCATTAAGTCGGCTCTATCAAGTCCTTACTTTGTGTTTAACCTAATGATGTAATTGTGTTCTCCAAAACACATAATCTGGCTTCTGATCTGGCCTAACCCCACAGGAAAGTTTCTCTTCAAAGGAAAAGAAAGCAAGTTCCTTCACAAAGGCACTGCCAGGCCCAGCACAGCTTCTGTATCTCAAAGGGTTATCTTAGGCAAAGAGAGATCATGCATCTATTTATGCTGTAGAATTGTTTGGGAACTGGTTGTTTCAAGTACAGCTAGCATTTTCTATTATTTACGTAATTCTTATTGATGTTCTGGGCGTAGTATTTTTTTCCCATTAGAGCATCATCAGGATGTATCATGAACATGCATACAGCAGAAAGGATGATTGTTAATAACGACAATAACAAATATATACGCTAATCAAAAGCATAGACTTTGAAATCAAAAGTATATACCCAGCATTAACCATAGTATTCAGTGGGGAAAGACTTATGTGTGAGTCAATACAAGAGTGTAAGGTGGAGTAGTCTCATTAACAGATCCCTTATCTCATAACCTTTGTAAGATCCTTCCCGCCCCGTCCTTTCAAGATCCTGAGACTCTCACCCTGCTTTTCTCATGGTTAGGGATACTCAAATATTCAAACTCAACTGTAACAGAATCTACAATCTTATGTAGCAAGCGAGAGATAAATAATCCGTTCACAAGGTCTTTCAGGAAAAACGAATGATTAGTTTATATTGACTCTGCTTACAGTGGAGTTTCCTTTCATTTTTATTTTTCATTTTATTTTGAAGAAAATTTTCATAGCATCCAATACCGTTTGCAATCTAGTCTTTCAGTCTGACGTTGCCACTACTATGTCAGAGGAATGGGAAAGACCAAGAATGCCTATTTGTTCTTGACAAGGTACTTCCTCTTATTGCTCAATTAATAGTATCTGTACATAGAGTATTGTATTAGATTACCTGGGATTTGGACAATTCCTTGGACAGAGACAGACAAATGGATACGCAACAGAGCTACATGCGGGGTGGGGGAACACCCAGCAGCTGTTCCCCCACAACATGAAGCAGAAAGCAAATCACAAGTGGTGCTAATATGGAAGCTGCTATGCCCTTACTGCTCCATCCCTTCCACCCCAAGACTATGCCCACAGTCTTCAGGCACAGTTCACAAAACAATAAACATACTGATGGTAAAATTCACACCTGAACTCAGGGTCGTGTTAGTAAGTTGAACTTTGATGCATGAAGCTGTCAACTTCAAATCACCCCCAAATACTGCAAAAATTAAGTCTGAATTGCATTTTTAAAAATTCACTGATTTGGGAGTTTTCAGCTTCACATTATAAACCAGCAGTGATGTAACCCTGAGGCCAAAAAAGGAAAACCACCAAGAAATAGAAACTGAAACTCAATCTCATCTCTTTTACTTAAAATTTGAAATGTCTCTTTAGTTCCTTTTAACAGTATTATTTACTGAGCTGTACACATAAAGAGGAGTTTACAACTGCAATCAAACATAGAATATATTGTGAGGTGCAATGTTACAGAAGTCACTTCAAGTTAAGCTCAGGTCAAGTTTTACAAAATAGTTCAGCAGTTGTAACTTAGGAGTTCAGCACTTGTGTTTATTGCCTAACATCCCACATTCTCCTTCATCTTTCAAATGTTCTGATAAAACTCTCCCAGGATCTTTAGATGCAATCTTTAGTAAATCTGAAGTTTTAAAACACTATTTTTGAGTTAAGTCTCTGTAGTTACAATCAAACTACATAAACCCAACAACAGTCAGTTCTTCTTATCCCCGAACTGCAGCTAGAAGTCATTTCACACGATTTCTGCATGTGAAGCTTTGTGCCAAGAACTGTTCAGACCTTGCACTGGCTTTACGTTTCTCCAGGTTATGGCTCCCACTCAGAAAAGAAATGTTGCTTTCCAGGTAGGCTGAACTCTTACAGCACAGCAAGAGGAAAACTGGTGCAGTCAGTGCACTGGGGATGCTCAACACATTCCTCTAGTGAGGACTGAGATAATTTAAGGATTAAGCATGTGCCAAACTTCATTTGATGCCATTTCCTCAGTAAACAGATGCAACAAGCAGATGAAAGAAAACAGCTGACCTCACTACTTAATTTACATTAACTCACCTACAGTGATTACACAATGTGCAAAAATTATGGAGGACTAGTTTCCGTGAATAAATGATGCTATGCTAGAAGCATTTAAAGCAATATATGCCTACCCAAATATGGAAAACTACATGAAAAAGTAATATAAAGAGACTGGAACATTAATGGAGCAAAACTGTAGCTGACACCATTTGGTGGGATAGTTGGAATCAAGGAACATCTTTTGACAACTGTTGTAAATGCACAGCTCCTTTTCATGGACAAAGACTGTTTTATGCATGCAATGCTTACATACAAATAGGCACTATATGTTCTGTCACCAGTTGCACTCATACACTTTTACTGTCTCTTTTACACTCTCATCCACCCACACATGTCTGTTCACACAACCCTCTCCTCCCCACCACGCTTTTACAAATACAGCATTTCCCTAACTGTTCCTCCTCTGCCTTCCTATTGTGCAAAAAGGAACTTAATTAGAAAACATAAATAAACCATATTTTGTGTTTATAATATTAAAAATTATATATCCTTTTTAGTCTTCTCCCATTGCATCCCCTGGTGTTTCATGGAAAATTTGATGATATAGCGTTGTGGACAATGACAGGAAGTCAGATGACAACAAATTTGACCATAAAAGTTCATAAAAATTCAGTTGCCAGTAATACAAAAAGAAATTATCTGTAGTATATAACCAAGAATGAGGAGATTATATAGTGGAGTACGAACCTTACATGAATAGGCCTGTACCCTTCATGATATAGAAGCTTTCAGGAGTTAATTATTTAATCTATTCTGACTGCAAGGCTTTTAGAGACTTTTTAAATGATATGAAATTAGCAGTTAAGTTACTGTGAAGATTTTCTAGGGTTTTTAAAATAAATTTGTAGAAGATGGCGCAAATCCTTTTATGCTACTGGGATCTTTCACAATGTACACAGGCAATGGAACATTACTATGCACTTTCAACAGAAGAGGTACATTTTTTCTTTCAACAGAAAAATCTTCAGGTAAAAAAAAAGGGTTATCACCCTACAAACCTAGCTTTTAATTCTGAAGTTTTGGTCATGTTAAAAGACATCATTATTTTAAAAGCAGTATGCGCTCACACTTGGATGCTCACACACTCATTGCAGCGGCAGCACAAATAAAATCACTAAGGAGCACTTTTGAAAATCTCAGCCTGCTTCCTTAAAACAACCATGCTCATACATAGTTTTCCCCATTTATGTTCTCTGCCCTAAATCAATAGGACTATTAACTACATTATTAATGCCAGTGCAATACAACCAAATCAGTAATGGTGCTTAATCCCAGCTCTAGGATCCAGGCATATTTTTGCTGTGTAATTTTGATTTTGCAATTAGTTGCAGACATGAATAACAATTTATTCTCCTAACAACTTAGAGCATTAGCAGTTGGGCAAGTTACATGTTTGAATCCTTTCAGCTACCACTGCTAATAAAACTGCAGATAAAACTAATGTAGTATCTAAGTAATTAATGTAATAACTATTTAAATAACTGTAAATGCACGTAGCATTTTGTTGCTTACTGAAATGTTTTTCCAAGCCCAAATTTGTTCCCCAAATCCTATATTCAACATAGGTACCTGTTCCCAAACCAAACAGATTTTTATTGAAACTTTGTTATTTTTATATATTTTTCATATACGTAAGTGTACAGCCATTCACTGACAATACATATTCTGCTAGTAATACACAGACCTTATTGTAAATTATTAGCTAACAAATATATTTAGTAATTACTAATTAAAACAAACTATTCAGAACTATTAGACATAAAATGTATTTATGTAGTTTACAATAATCTATAATGTAAACTATCTTCTCCGATGCATCAGTTACTTAATTTAAAGCTGTGTTTTTAATGGAGATTTAATGTTTATATCAATGGAACACTGTCTAATATTACACCTTTTTTTAAAACCTGTATGTGGACTACTTTAATTTCCATGACTGGGAAGCTCAGTGAACAGTCTTGTTCCATCTTTCCAAATACAAAACACAAATCCATGTTTGTCAACAATTTTAATGCTGATAACTATCACTAATTGCTTAATTTCATGAATTATGTAT